>BGZK01002936.1:0-36963 GCA_005406025.1 Eumeta japonica | reverse complement strand
TAGTTATTTTAAATGAAGAATTTTAATCAAACACAATAAAACAAACGAAAGGTTTATGTATGTTTTTTTTCTATCTAAAGATCGAATCTATACATATATTATAGTAATATATTTACAAACACACAATAAAAATAAACCGCCACCTACTGAATGATACCCGACTTATTATAGTTACTTTTATATAAAAATAAAGTACTTATTATAAATACAGGGTTTAGCCAAACACAATGAAACCAATGAAAGTTATGTTTGAAGTTTTTTCCAACTATAATAATTTTAGTTACCAAATAAATATATTTACCGATATGCGTATAGAATAGTCTTCACAAATTATTTTATTTAATTATTCTTAATTGAGCTACTAAATATCGTAAACAACGCAAAAGAGACGTATAGATATGTGTATAGATTAACATAACTTTTTGTTGGCGAACCGATTGAAATGAAATAAACACTAAATGTTACGAGAAACTTCCCAAAATACATGAGTGAAAACCGCATTCAAATCGGCCGAGCCGTGTCTAAAATTAGCGTGCTCAAACGCACAGACAAACTGACAAACATAAAAATTAAAAAAAAAAATATTGCTTGGCTTCGGTAACATAAGGACAATTTATATAAAGCGTTATTTTTTTAAATATTTAATGTATAGGTACGGTTTACACTTTATCGTGTGTACAGATTTAATAACGAAAGGATCATTCGCCAACAGATTGTAATTAAAGTCACTAATACGCATAACAGTCGCTACTCTCGTAGTTATGAAAATGTTATTGAATCATACAATATGCATCCCCGATTGGTCAGGTGACAATAAATTCGAATTATTCTAATCGATAACATCCAGTACTTAGTTCTTTGATCTTGTTTTTTGACTTCGGAAGATAAATAAGTGTTACCCACTAGAGAAAAGGAAAAATTGTGATTCATCAGTTATCACACCTTTCACGTTTCCAAAAAAAAAGGGCTTATTTTATAAAATTATAATTCAATATATTTTCAAGGAGTTATTTTATCATTTGTGAAATCTGTAACTGTATATCGAAGCGCAACGGACAAAAAATAATCGATTTTTCGCTTTAAGTTAATTTTCCCATCAATCCGAAATAAAAAATATGATATAATTGTGACACAACAAATTAAGTCGTCATATATGTTGTATTTATAAAACTTTTAACAAAAATATAATATCGAAATTGTACCTATATTATATATTGTCTATATAGTATATAGTACATTCGCATATGTATCTATATACCGGTGAAAACTATTGCACGTGCAATTTAATATATTTGTGCCAAACTGAAAATTGCAAGAACCTTGTTTATGTTGATAGGCAGCGGAAAGAACGCGGTAGGGCGGAGCCAGGGTCCCGCCCGCGCGCCTTTTAACGACGAATTTGTACCAGCCATCTATGGCCTGCATTGGACAGGGACGCCGGTCGATTTTAATTATCTTTTAATTAAATTACCCTATTAACTAATATAGCGTGTGTTCAACACGACTCTATTTTATTTTTCTTTCATTTAGCATGAGATCGATGTGAACAGAGAAATATATGTATTAAATATTAAATTGTTTTATAAACGTGCATTAATTTTCTTATACAATCAAGCTGGCTTGCGCGATTATCATTTTATACAAGTAAGAACGATTTGATTTACCTACAGTTTAATATTAAATATACATTATGAAATGGAATTAAAAGAAGACACGCGAAGCGAAATAAAAAATTGTAAGAGTATTTGTTGTAAATTTGTTTCAAATATATGAATATTTATGTGATTTTTTATAATACATAACATATATCTAAGCCACGTTTTAAACACCGAAACCGACGATCTTGCATGAAAGTCGGCTGATCTTGGGAAACCACAGCTATTTTTAAATGTTATAAGTAACGTAAGAGTCATCCATAATTGCGTCACAGGTTATGGGGAAAAAAGGAGGTCAACAAAGTGCGACACAAGGTGACAAGGGGGTAGACGAATCGAAAGGGTCATAACGTCACGTGTAATACTTATTCCTGCATGTATTAAAACTCTATCGACAAACACAATTTCGAAAAAATATATTAAAAGCGCTGTTTTAATTTAATGATTTCTAAATTTAAGATTTCTACATATGTGACATCACACCAAAGGTGGGGGGAGACACACAAATGTAACGATCTATTACAAGGATTGGGGTGGGGCCCTAAAATCATAAAATGCCTGTGACAATTTATGGATAGTCCCTTTCCTATAAACACTACTAATTAAAAAATAACGAATTGAAAAAAAAGTTAAGGGTCACTACCCGGAACTTCCACGCAACCGATTCAATGGGAATTAAACATCGATAGAGTGGAAAGCTGCTAAGAACCCTGGACTATCCCAAGCTTGGTGTTGTCAGTGTTATAATGGAACCGACAATGTGCTTTCTGAAAGCAGCGGTTTAATTTAACTTACTTCATTCATCAATCTATATATGTGGACAAAATTCGAATCGAATACCTTCTGATACGAAGGTAACTGTCTTGATCACACAGCCACCACCGTTTTGTAAATATGTAAATATATATTTTTCCATTTATTTATTAATTTATCATTTCTCTTATTAAACAATATTAACAGGTAACGAACCCATCACATACAGATAAAATACAATTATTTTTTTTGTAGACCGTACTCGATCTCGATCTCACACGACCGACTTGAAACGATTTCGTTATATATGCCGTGCGGCTGGTAAGGATTACATAAAAAGTAGCCACCGATTGTTGCTTGAAGGGGCCGGATTTGATTTTCAGTCTCCGAGTCAATTAAGCTTCTTCGATTTAAGGCTGCTGGTAAATGCGGCACCGAGCTCTAATGTATTATTCATATTGCGTTTTTGAGTCGAGATAACGAGGAACCTCTTAAAAGTCACGATAGAATCTAGACCCGCGGAGAGACAGCATTAAATCATTAAAGAAATTGCTCTACTTTTAAATAAACTACCACTTTGTTTGTCCCTTCGTCATCAAACTAATAGGATCTAATAGGTTAGGTCTACTTAAACTTGCGAAGCTTTCATCGACCTATTCAGAAATATCATCTTAATTATAAAAGTATCTATTATTTGGCTCCGATAATATCACCTTTTAAAATTAACAATATATATTTTTGTAAGTAATCTCATTCAGTATTGCATCTGCACAAATTCGAGTTTGATTATTACGATTAATATTCCAAATTTATAGTTTTATTGTGGTATGAAACAATTTAATGAAACTTGTATCGAATGTACATTTAACCAGGGAGGAAAAATGAGTATATAATACTACCTATATAATAGGAAATACCCTCATATTTTATTCATTATTTCTATGGGGCATGGATAGTAGTAAATACACATAAATACAAATTAATGCATATTTTTTGGCGATACCTATAATTCATAGAAGTATATCGGTCGTTAATAAAGGAAAAAAAATAAACCAATACTATTAATCATATATTTTTTATGTCTGCATTAAATATAAAATGAAATGAAATATAATAAATAAACAATTCCATTTCGTACTGACCGTATATAAATCACAAACTTATTCGAACAGCAACCACTACCGATTGGCTTTTATTTACGTTTATAATTTATAAGCCGATATACCTACGTGTATAAATGAAACATGTTTTTCGATCGATTGTACACGTACTCTTATTTACTGGGCCAGAGCATATTATGTGTTAACGGCACATAGGATTGATTTCGTGGACCACCCACGACGTAGGCGTTCTCTCAAACACGTCTCTATATAAAGGTGTGTATATATCTACCTACTGGATTATTAAAGGTACAAAAAACAGATACAAGCGGCATGAAAATTAAGCCTTGTCCTTGCGCAGTGTTTTGCTCGCGTATTTTCAAGGTAATTTTTGCGTAGGGTGTAATTTAGAGTACACTAATTTGAATGATTATGTTATGGTGTATACACTTTTATTGAAGTTAAAGAATGAGATAATGAGCTGTGTTCAGTTTTTTTTCTTATAATGTGTTCATGTACTTTATTTGTTACCACATAGTAATAAAAATAATTTTCATAGTTTTTGCAATGATTTTACTTTAATGATATTATGAATTTCATGTTTTAGCTGCATAAATAAATCCATTAGATTTTAATGAATTAAATTTAATGTTTTTTATATTTGCAGTTAAAGATTATATTGATACTGTATTTGTCTCAATGATGAGTAAATTAATCAATAAAAGCATATTTGTTTTATGAATATCCAGAAGAGAACCTTCAGTACATAATTCAATTATGAACGTTTGAAAAATGATATTATTTATACAAACTGTCTGTTAACAGTCAATAGTATTACGTTTTTATGTTAGTCAGATATATTTATAAAATAGTATATAATGTAAAAATTAAAATTTCGATGTTATAAGGCTTTTGTTAAGATTTTCTCTCACATTCCCACCCCTTTGCTGTTCCCGACATTTTGTCGCTGCGTGCACATGTGTTTCAAACAACGCACAAAAACGACTCAAAACCGCAACTCTTCATTTCCTAACAGCCATAAATCCGAGCGGAGCGTTTAGAATGAACAATTATAACTGCGACCCGCACAACAGTTGTTGCGAATTTCCGTCGCAACTGCGTAACGATTGAAAATAATGGCCGCGGTTAAAGAGTGATAGATCAACAAAAAGTTCATTTGTAGCTGCCGAGAGCCGGTCCCCCGGACTCGTACAGTCCTTCTGTCGCTCGGAAGTTTGCGCAAGTTTCTTTTGTTTGCGACACGTGTTGCCAAACGGGTTGGGCCGGGCGGCGGGCGCGCGGGCGCTGCGACGACGCGGCTCCGCCGTCTCTCGACAAGAAGTTCGACACGTTTCTGTTCGAGCGTCGAATTCGAAAAGCGTGGAACGAGAAACGAGAGAGCCGAATATTAAAAGCTTACCGAATCCAGTTTTGGTATAAACTTGTTTGATGTCTCTGTTACCTCGCTTTGAATATTTAATCTCAATGGGTATTTACAATATCATTAGTGGCGAATTTCTTATCAGTTAATGGTGTTCGTTTTCATTATGTAATTTAGAATGAATTATAGGGGCATCAACGTTTATATCATTATGAACTTGAGAATTAAAAGATTTGGATAACCTGTTTAAAATCGTAAATCTTTTCAAATGAGTTATCATACAACATAAATTGTTAATTATGTTAATAAATAAAATTTTCCTGCGTCCTGTGAAATAATATGTATTTAATTTCGAACGGTCGAAAAGGTCAAACGAATAGCAGCTATATAAAGATGAACTGTTGCCTTGTGATTGTAGACCATTCGGAGTCTTAAGAGTTTGTCTATTTGTTTTTTCGATAATGAATTTACGGTTTTTAACAATATTAAAAAATATATCTATGTAATGTGGTTCATAAAAAAAAATTACATGGAAAAGCTACTTGATTAGATATTTCTGAAACAAAATTAGTTTTTACCCTCAGTATTGCCCCTGTTAACCTAAAATGTATTCGGATGTCATTTCTATTAATCATATTCTGAACTCAAAAACCGACAACACTTTCCACCCTCATCTCGATTTCGATCCGAAAGCTAGTCTTGCTTCCGATTGCGTTATTGATCTGTGACATTAAACCGAATTTAAAATCTTATTCATATGCAAACTGCATCAATTTCATGAATAATCCGGTACATAATATCAGCGATAATAAAGCGCTATACATCGATTTATTTCTTTTATTGAATTGATGTTATAATTTAATGACAGTACATAAAATATATAAAGATAATACATAAAATATGTATTATCTTTGCAAAGTTCACGTAATATTTCTACTGCTATTTGTGAATCTCGATTCGCAATTTTAGCTATTACAAAATTTTTTAAATCCCTTGGGAATCAAAATAATCAATTAATTATCTGTCAGAATAATAGTCCCTAGTAATGCAGTAGTAATAGTCTCTAATAATAGTATAGAACAATAATCTCTTATTCGGAGTTCCAGTTTTTCAAATTGCGTCAATGTTGTATACTGTATTTTAGTGGAAAATACACTTTTTCTATTCATTAAAAACCACCTATTTAATTACAAGAATAAACGTATCAAATTAAGTTAACGAACTAAAAATTCGATTGCGAAAAAGGAATTGTATTTGATAGGAGGTTATATTTTCTTATGCAACTTATTTTTCTTTTTTTCGATATTCTTATAAGATTGTGTATTTGTAGTCGAAAATAAATAATTCAATTCCAAGTAAATAAAAGCGCATACAGTAAGTAGCTTAAGTGCGTGACACGAGGTATCGCAAAAACGAACGTCGGATCGCTTTCAAGAACTCGTTACCGGTGCCCTTAGAGCAGATGACATTTCCCGAGATTTGTGCGTTTCGGAAACGTCTCCCCCCATTATATACCGATTAAGGGCCCGTTCTGAGTGACGCGACACGTCTCTTACATTTTTTGCTAGATTTCTGAACACGCCCCGATCCTAATGAAGCCATTTGCGTCATGTTTATTACTTTTATGGCGTGAGCTGGGTTTTGAGGTGAATTTATTGGGCTCAAATTGACACCGAAATTATGGTGGCTTTAATTAGACTAACTTCCGAAGCGGGAGTTATTTTTTTCCTTTACTCAGTACGTTGTTATGTAGTTGACACATCTGGCTTACTGAGAGACTGTGTGTTATTATTTTAGTTCGCCTTATCACATGGTTGTGAACAATATTTGAACTTGTTATTTTTTTTTGTGGCAAAGTCAATATTTGTTTTAAGTTTGCTACCAAAAGCAAAATAATTCCGCGAGCCTTTAATTTACTTGTAGTCCCTACCCAGCTCATAGAACTTACCTAATTAGTGTCACTCAATTAGGCACTACTTCCGTTTAATGGATTTCTGTGAATAATTAAAAAGGTGGCACTTAGTGCCCGGCCGTATGGCCCCCTAAATCTGCGAAAGAGGAAGGTTGGGCAAAATAAAACAGCCAGCCGAGGTGGAGGTGGCTTCGGCTGTGGTTCGGCAATTTATTTTATTACAGTTTATTTATGAATGGCGCTACTCCGTGCAATACCCGCAGCGTTAGGTTGAGATCGATGTTACGGTTCATTCTACCGGTTAATGTTGAATAAGCGATGTTCGATGACGACGTGAGTTTTCGATGTTTAATTTAATTTTCAGTCGAAACCTGTTTTCATATTTTAAAAGAATAGTTCTCGTATTCTCGGTATTGATACGGGAAATGCATCAGTCTTAACATTAGCGACGTTTTGCCAGTTGCATTCTCACGAGCGAGTCAAGTGCGCGTCAGGCCAGAGTAAAGCGGCCCGGCCCGGCCGAGATAAGCGCCGACCGCTCGACCAGAATGGCCCGCCTTTAAAACGCTCGCTCGATCTTCGTACTTGAGATAATTAAGCCATTAAATTCCTTGTATCCCATCGGTACCCTTTTATGTGGTGAGAAGTACTCATCCAGCTCTATCTCAAACTATCCACTGCGTTTTTGTGTACGTAGTAAGCTCGTTGTATATTAATTAGTATTTACTATCTAATAGTATGCTTGGTGTTTCTTTCGTTGTGTACCTAATATTAAATCGCTTTTATACTTCTGCGTGATTCTCGTTATCTTTATCTTGTTTAACTTTATTTACTTCAAGTCTGGTAGGTTATGATTAATTAAGTTTATGCAATGAGATTTATTATTGAGCTATTTTCCGTCAACAACCAAGACCGTAATCCAAATACGTGGTATTCGACACCAACGATTGAGATACATCCTGTCAAATCTATTCTCTAGTAGTAAATATATTACCTATTGATTTCTGTATGTCAAAGCGATATAAAAACACCGACGATGCCATCTTTACAAGATAATAAATATTTCTTGGCTTTACCATATGTTGATTGTATATAAACATGAAAATTGATTTATAAGTATTAAATAGTGTCTAATATTAGGTATTAATATAGTATTGGTAAAAAGGTATATCGTTATCAGTGCTACTAAATAAATATGTTTTGGTAAGAAACTTAATCAGAGATGGAAATAGATAAGATTTTGGCATTTTCAAACATTATTTTTTAATAAAATACATGTTTAAATTTTCGTCATCAACTAATGATTCTATTCTATCTGAATTTCGTTAGTAATATTGAGTAAGTCTTAGGGCTTAACGTGTTTTTAGCTACGTAAAAAACACAGTCTATATTTTCGCGACTTTGCCGCATGCCCGCGTAGTCACATTTTTTATATGTGTGCCGGCACATTTATTTTTTGTGGGGTTCATACTAATAGTAGCTATTTTATTTCTTTTTCGGTGTATATTATATCAAAACAGGCAGCCGAGGAGATACAAATGCAGTTCCTTGCACTCTCCTCGCGGCGTACATGATTTATCAGAAAATTCCTTACAATAACATTTTAGAAATGTTTATCGTCTACCTTAAACCAATTTTCTTCAATTAATATTTATTTCATTCTTATTTAAATTGCTCACGTTAAGGTAATTGCGACCACCTATAACATCATATTCATTCGCATCATACATTACTGTCATAGTTTCAATAGGTAAGTTCATTCGGTTTTGAACAAGCCTGTTACGCAAGCCTGTTCAGCAGTCAATTGTAACGTCATTTGTAGCGCACCGACGACAGGTGTTACAATTCAAATCGACTGTGACAATCATGGTTTTTTAAACTTGATCGCTTCCATCTGCTTGGTTTTTAATTGTTTTTGTTTTTATTTCCAGGAGCGAACGGTCTGCGGAGACGAGGTCGACAAACCTACACGAGATACCAGACCCTCGAGCTCGAAAAGGAATTTCACACGAATCACTACCTCACGCGGAGGAGACGCATAGAAATGGCTCACGCGCTCTGTCTCACGGAACGACAGATTAAAATCTGGTTTCAAAATCGACGGATGAAATTAAAGAAAGAGATACAAGCGATCAAAGAGCTGAATGAACAGGAGAAACAGGCGCAAGCGCAGAAAGCGGCAGCGGCGGCGGCGGCGGCCGCAGCCGCGGCGGCTGCACAGGGCCACCCCGACCACTAGGCTCTTGTGCGTACGGTGATAGCAAATATAGATCCCCCATCTCCCGAACGATTTAGCTCTCTTTGTGTTTGTAAATTGTCTGTAATTATTATGTTCTCGTTATTTAAGTGTTGTTCGGTTGTTGTGATTATTTATAATGCAGAATTATTGATGTTTTTTTATTGTTCTCAATCGCGTGATAAGGGCCTAAATGTTAGAAAAAGTTAAAGATTAGAAAAGAAACGGGTCGTATTATTTTGTGTTGAGCTCGGTTTATATTTTGTTGATTAAATCGATATATTATTTTCGCGCTCTTGTCAAAGATGTTCGCGTTTGGAGTCCAGTGCAATTCGTAGTTTCCTTCTTCCGTGTATAGAGTATGTGTATTGTAGAGCCCGTGAAGGCGCAGCCCGCGAGAGCGCCGGCGGAGGTCGGCGGCCAACTGTATAAAGTTGTACAAATATGCCTACCAAAGAGACTCGGTCTCGTACCCTTAGGACTAAGTTAACAGGAGTCGTACCTAAGTTATAAATATTTCCGTAATCGTCCCAAGGCCGCATCACACCTCACAGATAAATAATTCTTGCGTAAGCTTAGTGTTAACGTGATCGTGTTCCTGCAGTTTTAACAGTCATTGAAGTAAAACAAATTGCCATAATGATAAGTAGGACCTTCGAATATAATATAGTCAGTAGTCGTGTACATAGTAGGGCTTTAGTGATGGAGGAGTGGGGGCGGGGTACGGCGTGAGGGAGCGGTTCGGCTATACGATGCGCCGGCGCCGAGGAATGGTGAGAAAAAGCGGCCACGACCTGCGGTGCGGAGCGGCGGGGGCGATCGGCGTAAGCGGCGGGGCAGCCGTCGGCCACGGGCACAGGACTAGGTAAGTTTTTGTCAAAGACCGCATTATTTATTGTGTGGAGACAGCCGCGAAAAAGTGACTCCTCATAGTCACGAGCGACGCTCGTCGCCATTTTTGAAACTGCTTGAGCGGGTTTTCTTTTGCTAGCCCTTTTATGATCTTTTAATTTATTAAAGGTTATTTAAATACTTTAGTCTCTATGCGTGTTCCATATTATAGTCACAATCTAAATATTCAGTCTGAGATTTGATCATACTTACATAGTCTTTATAATTTTTTTTTCCATTTTCATCATCAGCAAATGTCGATACGGGCTTCTCTCGAAATTGTATATAATTAAGCTACCGTGAAATCATTACGAAACGGTACGCCGGAATGCCCGCGGGGCATTAACATAAACATACAGATACACTGGGCTATGGGTCATATTTCGTAAGACATTTATAATGACTTCATCGCGCTAGCCGTTCGACCACGAAACCATCTATTAATTAAACGGTTAGACCGCGATTGTTGCTCTGGCGGCCGAATAAGGTACGCGAGCGGGGACAAGGGAAAAACTGAATTCCTGCCGCCGCTGCGCGCTAAAGCTGCCGCTGCGGGCAAAATAAAAACTATTTTGGAATTATTTCAGCTTGAGCCTTTATTTGGTCATAACCGCTACGGGTTTTCATTGGCTGCGAGAAAATAAACGACGTTTGTCCTCTCGGATCGTCATTTTTATTTCACTGAATTGTCTTTTTTTTATTGTAGTAAAAAGAATTGTTTGCTAACGTGGCGATAAAAATATTTGAATAATTTTGCTTTCATTAAAAGTCGTTTTAGTTACTCATCGGCTAAATATCATAGAAATACCGTTTGTAGAACCAAACACATGTGTGGCGCCACCAGCAGGAAGGCTAATTTTGACAGGCGATGTAATTTAAAAGGTAGCTTATTTGAAAAATATTTTCGCTAATTATTTGTTACAATATTAAAATGAAAAGTGGTATTTTGTAAGCTCCATTCAATTAATGTGTTTTTATGTTACGTGTTTGTCATTTCTTTGCCATCATTTTTCTATTATTGTTTTCTAAGCTTGATTTGTATCAGTCAAAAAATGTAGTTTCTAGAGACTTCATAAAGTTCGCTATATATACATATTTCATTTATATATGTACACATGTAGATAATTTTACAGGAAGTTTAGTATTTATCCCTTCAATTGATTGAGTAAACGGCTGAGTAAATTCACCTTTTGTATTTTTAATATTTTCTTATTATCGAAAACTTGCATCAATCGCAACATATATATTCATAAAACAATTTACTAAAAAATTAAAAAGATTCGTTTGCACTACCTGAAAAAAAGTTATACTTAAATACTCATGTGTAACATAAACTTAATTATAAATCATATTTTAATGTGCGAATTTTATAGTGACATTCTTCGAAAATTTCGTAATATCTATTATTCAACATAACGGTAAATAAATCAAGTTTAAGTAAGCGTACTCCTCGGAGAAAGCCTCCCGGCAGCCATGTTTTCGTGCATGCACCGGCTCTCAGTGCAACGATAACAGATAATTATTTGGCCGATACCAAAAATTATTGGTTGCGTCGACGTCGACGTATCGCGTACTGTGAATTTTCGAACAACTTAATCGAGATTGCACCCGAATTCGAGGTTCATTTGCTGTAGGTACCGTAAATCCAAAAAAGAAATATAAACATAAAATTTTGTTCTTCATTTTACTGAATATAAATTGCAATTATACCATTTATTATTTAATTAAAGCTAAAATTAAAGTTAATTTTGTTACTTTTATTGAACAATTATTTAAGATTCTTGCAAAATGTATTTAATTCTTGTTAAGAGTTATTTAAAATTTTATATTCAATTAAGTACTTATTGTATGAATACAAAGAGTTCTCTGAAACGTCATAATTTACTACTAGGGAACGAAAAATAAACTATTTTCCATTTCGATATTTTGACGTTTTTATTAAAATAAGTACTTTTGCTAAAGTATTTTATTTAATGATATAGCTAAAGTTATCTCTTAATTGGCTTTTGTCAAAAAATTACAAAAGGACTACAGATATGTGGATTCAAAATCTATAAATATCTTTGCCTAACAATAGAAAAAATATTAGTTATTGCCATTTGGATTTTTTAAGGTTAACAAACGAAATCCTTGTAATTTCGTCATGTCCACCTGTTCGTCTTTACGTCGTAGCTTCATAACTCCGCCATCGTTAATCGATTTTAATAAAATTGTACATGTAGATATCTTATATTAACTGACAAACTGTAATAAAAATATAAGAAATAATTATTGGTCACTTTCCGTACATAAAACTCGGAAATAAACATTTACATCCTTGAATAACTCTTTATAAAATGCATAAAAGGTTTTTTTTATAGTACATTAACCTATTAGCAGAAAAAAAGAGCATTCTCACTCTCGGATAGTTGTGATGATCGCGGGTGGGGATGCCCTACTTTTCTACCACGGTGAGTACATTTTTTTTTCATTCTCAAATCAGCATAGAAAGTTCTCGATATCGAGAGAAAAGTGCTACATTTTCTCTAGGCTCACACCCGCACGGAGAGCTCGCTACTCGACTGGGTGACTCGTCATAACTTTTACTATTCGACAAATAGTATGAGAATATATACCCGAATTGCACTGTAATACAATTCTCATGTTCTCTCATTCAAATCTTATTATTTATGTTCCTACGTAATAAGTTCAGAAACAGCTATTTTTAAACGTTTTCCTTAAAAAAAAGTAGTAATAAAATGTAATACTATTTATTATTTTGCTTTAAAAAGCTTTCTTATGACCGTGTGTTATGAAAACTCAAGAGATATGTCATTGTATTTTTTAAAAGTTTTCTTTTTAAACTAATTCCAATGATTCCCTATGTCGAACACTTGGCTTTAACCTCATGTGTTTTGTATAACTATTTCCTATAACTAAGTTTCATTTCAGTCATTGATCTGAAATAGTAGTATCTAATGATAGTCAAATAGATAGACCAAGGTGTTCATGGTTCAAGTTAGTAATTTGACGATGGGCTACTAAAAAAAATGTTTTAAACGGGCATCTCATAATGTGTAGCTGACGATAGTTATGGAAAATATTTGTAGGTATCGAAAGCGGAATTGGGATAGAAATCGAGAGCAGAAAACTAAATTATTAGACGCGGGCAAAACTGCGGACAGAGCGCTAGTTTTGTTAAATTTCGCATTGTATTTTAAGCGTCGACACCATGAAAGTTAAATATTTATAAACATGCACTGCAATAACGTGATACGAATGAAACAAAATAAAACTCACGTTATCTATATAGGCTTACATATATTCATTTATTGACGCAATAAATAATCATAAGTAAGTAATAGACAATCGTAATTTATCTATCACTTATCATTCTTTATTGCCAGCCAAAACAGTTGAAATATAAGAGGATGCGCACTTAATTATCACGTTGCATTAAATATTGCAATCGTCGCGTCGGTGGTTTCGCCAAAAGAAATGTCATTATGTAGTCAACGGGTTCCGATTGAGAATAATGAATGCTTCCTCGCTGTTTCTCACTTAATTATAAAATTCCACGGTGCTGCTAGAGGGCAGATGCACTCGCAAAAACTCAACGTATTCGTTGGTAATTTAACCGTTTAACTGTAACCGATGGACACTCCTGCGTAAACTTATGGTTATTTTTACTTATGCACATAAGCATTATTTATTTTTTATAAGTGTCATTTTCTATTTCTTGTTGGAGTGGATCTTTAAATACGTGTCTAGTTATACCGACTTTCTTGATTGCCTGAAGTCACTGAAATGAAACGGGTCAATTTCCGTTGCTTGAATAAGACGTACTGACTTCACCATTAATTTACTGCTTTTTATGGAAATGATCAATTCGGGAAAAAAGATTTGAAACTGACATTTCTTAGATTTTATCGTTAATTATTTTATTAAATTGTTTGAATTGTTTCGTAGACTCTTTTCTGATTTAATTACTTCTGACTTACGCTTAATCCATTAAACTCTATTTATTCAGGCTGTTACTGAATTACTCTTTTAAGATTGTATTAAGAAATTGTTTCTGATATCATCCACGTTTAATACGTAATTGGTTATCGGGTACTTAGATGATCAAAATAGGATTTTACATTTACAAAATTCACTACGTTTCATTGATTTTTTCAACTTTCTTAAGCATGTTATGATAATATACATAAAACAATTAAAAAAATACAACATTCCTATAGACAATTATTGAAATAAATATAAAGTGGTTTACATTTACCTTGATATTTACTTTTAAGTTTAACATCCTCATGGAAGATATAAAGTCTGTCAAACTAAGTTATTTATGAAGTGATACAAGCATTGTGGTTATTAAGAAATATTTATAAAAGTATTGTTTATAAATTATGTTAATTAATTATATTAATACATGTACGCAAAACGCGACCAAGTAACATTTACTATCTTAATCGCTTTATGTTTTGTTATATAAAACATAAAGCGATTGTATTCAGTGTACATAATTACCCTATAATTTTTAGACCAATTATGGTCTTGCAGTAGTAGCCTATAAAACAAAATGAAACGAAAACTCTTCTAATTCATGGCACCAATGAATACTCGGGTACGCACAAGGCGGATCATCGTCAACTTTTATATTTAACGAATTAATTTATATTCAGCGGCAGTATCTTATTGAGTACAGAAATTTTATATGGGAGCTCCTGTCGCGACCAACCTGTTTCCATGTGAGAGTAATAAAACATAAAAACGCGTGCGCGCTTCAGGCTCTAGGGGTCCTGAGGGGTGCCAGGGGAGCGGCGGAGGTCAGGGACGGGGCGGCGGAGGGACTGGTCCCGCAGTCGCTGTCGTCCACATGAGAGATCTGCCGCGCCTCGTCCCGACCTTTTCTTTTATGTAACCCGCTAGCTGCACGCGACGATTCACCGCAGTAATTTATATAGCAGAACCTTTGAGAATATTTTCAAGTTTCCGAATGATTTTTGCTGTATCTATTTTGTGCCGTGGATATTTCATGGTGTTATCCAGACGCTATGTTGCTTTATTTATGTTGAATCTATTGACATGTATTTCCATTTAGATATTATATTTATTATGTACTAGTTTTTCCTCATGGTTCTGTCCGCGAGTACATATAATCAATTCACATTTTTCATATCTTACTAAGGCTCACCTGTCCGCTTCGCTGGGTATAAACTATTTTTTTATTATTATTCAAACGTGTCCTCGTTTCGCTCCCGTGGACATAGATTAGAATGAATTCCTTTATCTTCTACATCGACTGATTTTGCTGTCAATTTTGATCGTGATTATGGACACATTCTCGATATTAATTCTGGTTCCATTGTTGGGTCCAGTCCCTCGTCGCACACTCTAACAGGACTTCATTAAAAGCAAACAATAATAATAGCCTAGAAAATAAAAAAAATAATGACGTTTAAATGTTCCAGTTATAAGGAGTCAAATAGATAAACAAAAAAAAAGTAACCTATATGTTATGTGACAATGTATTCTCCTATTTTTTGAATTTCATCAAAATTGGTTTTTATTGGGGAACCGATTATAGAAAATTTTTATCCCTTTATATTTTCAAAGAAGTTTGCAAAAAACAACTTTACGGTATAAAAGTTGTGGGCATAAAACTAATCGAACTCTAATCGTAAAACCCTAATTCACAAAATAATGAAATGACCCCCCAAAATAAATACAATTTTCGCAATTAATGTCCCAAGGAACTTCAACGATATTTTTAGTTTTATTTGCAGTCCCTAAAAAATTAAAAAAAAAATTATCGAAATACCTACCTATTTGCTTATTTGTTTTTTAGAGTAATTATATGAAGTTTCGAGTCGAAATGTCTATTTAATATTGAAGTTTAAACTCCCACTTTACACCTTTAGGGATTGAATTTCAGAATAACTTTATTCATTGTCAACATCCTAAAAGGAGCCCTCGTACGAAATTTCAATTTTCTAGGATCAAAAGTTTGCGTTGGGCGTTGATGAGCCAGTGAGTCAGTCACCCAGTCAAGACTTATCTTTTTATATACATGGACCAACTTTCGATTGCATCTCCACTCATGTGGACATAAAATGGATTTCTTCATCTTATACATCAACCTACCGCTCTGTCAACTATAATAATCTCGCTCTCTGTCTTGCTCACCATCCCGGTTCTGCTATGATTTCATTATATACTTTTTTCATATTCATTTCATATTATATAATTCTGATGAAATTATACCAGATCAACGCATACCGAAAACTCACTAACTAGCGTTACATTATTTTATTATGAAACGATCGCGCTCGCGCTTTTGATTCCGATTTCCGTCTTCTTCGCGATTTCCATCCGGACCGATGTCAATCTTGGTACTCCCTTGTACATTGCTGTTACCAATAACCAAGAGGTATAAAAAGTAAGAATTCAATTAATGTTTACTTTGAACAAAGCCGCTGACAATAGTTAGTGTTTACTAAAATCGTAGCTAGAGATTTGTAATCGTAGTTGTCACTAAAATATAGTTATAAAACGTATTTTCATATATAATAACAAGAAAAATCGCAAAAATCGTACTAGTGATTCTTGAGTTTTCGAGATTTTTCTTTCGAGATGATGAACTAAAATGTTACTTTTAAAATCCTAGATTACCCAATGTATTTGGGTATATACTGGAACCTGGCCAGATAATTTATTTTTACCTACAATAATAGAAAATATCGTGAAACGGACTAATGATTCTCGAGCTACAAGCACACAAACATATAGATAGACAGATGTTTAGTTTTATACTACTTAAATATTGGTACAAAGCTATCGAATGAATAAATACATTGTTGAAACTGGTGAACTGATGACGCACTTATCGGAAACACTAATCACAAATTGAAGAATGAAATCAAAAAGTATTTTTTATAATAGTGCATATAGAGTAGAGAGCTCTCATTTTTAATATCTTTTTGAATCAATATAATATACTATCATATTGTCAACGTTCAACACAAATCAAGAAATAATACAAAACATGAGTTAGTATGTTACGCCACAATATAGAACCTTCAAAACACAGCAACAATAAACATATCTCCTAACAATTTATTATTGATTGTTACGGATGCAGCTTTGAAGCGGCAACATCAGTATAATAAACTACTATAGCCGGCTATCGACTTTTCGTACGAGCCATTTGACAGCAGGCGCCGCGTAATAGTCACTTTATAATTAGCGCAATCAATAAACATACAAGTATGTATCTCTGTTATTTGGCTACATTCTTCAGTTTAAACTGTTACAGGTTCCAAATGTTCAATTTTGATAAAATATTGTTATAAACTTTTGACATAATAAAGTTGTAACGGTAAGTTGTAAGTTAATTGTGTGTCTGTATATATGTAGCTCTTTATAGCAAAAGTTGTTTCGTACATGATAAATTCTTTAAAATATAATAATTTAATAATTAATACTGTATGGATTTTTATTAAATAGGTTAAAGGCCTTTTCCACCAACTTCTTTTAACTCATTTTTAACTAAAGTCACTTTTAAAATAAAATTTGCATTCCAAATCTTCCTTCTGACAGGATTTAGCTCGAGCAACCGTTAAAAGGAGGACGCGGAACACAAATTTTATTTTAAAAGTGACGTTTTGTTAAATGTCAATTTTAATGGAGATCTTGGAGGAGACTGTAAATGTTATGAATTTTTAATGCTCTTATGAAATTAGAAAAAGCTAAGTAATTTTGATCTTTATTTCAATTATTTTTCGAGAAGTCATTTAATGTAAGAAAATTGATAATAAAATAAAGTACTGTTTTCATTGAATTTACTCAATAAACAACTAAAAATAGTTCCACATAACCCAGTCCCTAGGTGGCGTGGCCATGCAGGTATTTCTCGTCCAAAAAGATTCTCCCTTCCCAACGCATCAAACCGCAAAAAAGAGTAATTATTTGAAAGGTAATGATTACTGGACTATGAAGCCGTGAATAGTATTCATTTGTGAAGCTTCAGATCTTATTTAGTATTATTATTGATTAATTTATATTCAAGAACTGAACACTGTTTCAAATTTTATTTTAGATACCCCTTAAGCAATACCTAACTCGTTTTTAGCGTTCCGAGTCAAAACAGCAAAAACGGAATCCTTATAGTTTCGTCGTGTCCGTCCGTCTGTCCGGCCGTATGTCACAGGCATTTTATTCAAAAACTACAAGACTTATATTGATGAAATTTATAGTGTAGGCGTTTTATATAAGTCGCTACTTAGTTCGGTGGTTAAATAACAAAAAGAAATATTTCTGAGGGGGGCACTCCATAGATGTAACAGAAGCTGAAAAAAAAATATTTTAGTAAACAACAACGAGTGGCACATCGACATTCTTTTAAAAACACTTTAAGGTGCCTAAGCAATTTTTCTGATTACGTGAATAATTTCGGAAATAATCGCTCCGAAAATAGCATAAATCTCCATTTTCTAAACATTTTCTAAGTATGTCCCAAAAATATGAAAAATAACGAAAGTAACGCTTAACAAATACTTTCAACTAAAATTATTTCGCACATGATATATGGTGTTTTTGAGTTATTGCTGGAAAACTGCTCTTCTCAACAAAACGACGTAAGTGCCATAAAGATACGCTCTTTTGCTAATTTACTTTAGTTTACACTAGTTTAATAGTACCCGATAGTCGACATACCTACTTGTTTTTTTTTAGTTAAAGGCGACTAAAGTGCTTATAACTATTCTGTGGAGGAAATATGGAAAAAGTGTGACAGCGTACTTTTTTTATTTATACAAAGTGCATTTCTTTGTAATAATGGTTCGGAACCCTATAACGAGCATGGTCCGACATGTTCTTGGCCAGTTCTTTTTATGTTTTTTTTTTGTTCATACCATAGTCGGGTTTTAATAGACGCTTGCTTGCAACATGCATTAAAATGCACCATGCAACCCACCGCTGACCCTCGAACTCTCCGGTTTTAATTTTTTAAGTATTGTTTTTATTTGACAATTTTCGGTGACTTATACAACCATAAAAGCCTTTCAGGCTCACCGAAACAACTAACTTAAATTGAAAAATTTCCGTTATACTACAATATTATTCGTACATATTTTTATCTGTCACAGAGTAGTGTGTGTTTTTGAATATAAATTATTGTTATTGGGAATCTTTGAACTAAAATCTTTTATATTTCGATACTAGATACTTTTGTAAAGTTTTTATTGCTTAGAGTATTATACACTTTATATTCGCCATGTTAGATTTAATATGACATCACATTCATAAAACCAATGACTCGCAGAACTGTAAGATGCGGTTAGCGACATCTCATTTGTCCAAATATAAGTAATTTAGGAAATACAGAGAAGTATTAAGTATGTTTGTCTGTATATACATATCCCGATATAATCATAACCCTTTGTAATGGGATAAAAATAAGCGTACTTTGTTTATAAGTTACCTTATAATATAAATGCTTGAATAAAACAATGTATTTGACGAAAACGTGATAAAACTTCGTACACATCTTAACACATATGTGGTTCAAACAACATTGACTGTGCGAAATTGGGGCTTTAAAACGATTAGACAATTTTTGTGATGAATCTGTTGGGTAAAATACTATGATATATATTATATGCAAAATTATATACTACATGGATTCTTTTGCTTATATTGAACTTATAACAATTCTTTAACAATTCAATTCCTTTAGGATTCCGTAGAAAATCCTCTAATTTTAATTGCTAATTTCAAAATTTTCAGGAACCGTAGATAATGATAATTTTTTTATCGACATCCTTAAAAAAATGTAACTTCGAAAAATAAAACGTGGACTTATTTACTGTATTATTCATTATTCATTCGCCTATGTTAGGAAATTGCAATATTATTACATAATAATAATAGAAATAAATTTATGTGCGTCACGTGACATAAGATAATGTTGTCGAGATCCCATTAGAGATAAATAAAATTGTACTTTTGGGCCCAAACATCTTATGGGCCTCGCCACTGGTTAATATTTCTATCGAATTCTCTTGCGTATAATAATAATGGCAATGTTTTATTCATTCTAAGAATAATAATCACATTGTATTATGGGACATTAGACACGGAAATTCGAGTTTTTATGTTTAATTAAAAGAATTGAATATATTTACATTACAAAGGAGCACTGCCTTCATGATCTATAAATAAATAATATTTTCATTATATCTTGTTTTTCTTAATTACTATTTTTAGTATTTTGTAAACTTACAGTATTATTTATTTCCAGAAATAAAATATTAAAATGAAATGCATAAGCGAGGCAACAATAATATAAATAAATATGGTTTTTAGTGATACTCTATCTTAAAGATATCGAAGTTAAGGTTGAAAATACATAAGCTATTTAACGTATTACAATGCACAAAAGAGAAAAATCTCCCTTTGGCGGGCTTCAGCGATGCGCCTTTACGGCAGGCCAGGAAACAACAATAAAACTGACCAATAAAAGTTCATTATCTATCGGTTTGTTCGCGCTTCCTAACTTTATGGCTTTATTGCCACACTAGGTTGTTAAATCGTAACCGGCCCCGTCGCCTTCGGTGCAATTATCGTGTGCCAACTACGCTTTGTATGGTCGCTCGTTATTATTAACGTACGGGCTTAGAAAATTCATTGAGTTATAAAATTCCCTTGTCATTTTGTCACTAACTAATTAATTTCGTTTTGCTAAATGTAGAGAGTAGTCATATAATGTATCGATGTCACATAGTTGGTTTTAAATCTATAATCTGTACTACTACATAAATCTGTAGCTTCTGTCTGTATATGCAACTTTTATGTAAAATTTCTGAATAAATATTCTTTTCATGCCTTACTGACCTAATTCTTATCATTTTTTAAATTTTTATCTGCCTGTCGGTATGTTATTTTAAAACTTAGAACGGTTCGACCGATCTTGACAAACATTAATAGGACGAGGACTGCTATTTATGTATCCGGAACTGGCGACATACGAGGGCTGCTATTTATGTATCTCGAACTGGCCACATACAAAACAATATTTAAAAAGTAATTGCAACATTTAACAATGGAACTCCATGGTTGTATAATACAGTTTCTTTCATGTAACTGTCAATTATTTTACCATTGTGGCGTCATTTTGAAAATCGCATGTCTTTTATCACCATGGATTTAACTCGTGAAAATTTTCATGCGATGACTTGTACGATTTTCGACTTGGGCTAACTCAAAAACAGTGCATCAATCAACTCACTTCAACTTTTAAGGATGAAGCACCATCAAAAACCACTGTGTACCACTGATTTAGTGAGTTTAATCGTGGGCGGTCTATGCTTACGGAAGAATTTAAAGAAGGTCGTCCTACTTCGGTTGGTTTACCAAAAAATATCGATGCTGTGCGGGAACTAATAATGTAAGATTGTAATGTTACATATTACAAAATAAAGGTGCCCCTGGGCATAAATATGACGAGCATACATGAGATATAATACGCAAATTTGACTGTAAAAATTTTGTTAGTGTTGGATTCCGCACAACTTGAGCATTGTCGATTTTGCAAAAAAAAATATAAAAAATCACAATCATGGTCCGTCAAAAGCCGTTTGTGATATCTACACGGATGATGAATCTTGAATCTATGCACATGATCCAAAAAGTAAACTATAGTCAACGGTGTGGGTCTTCCAAGATGAGCCGAATCCAACAAAAGTGATTCATACCAAAAGCACTATGAAGCAATTGGTTGCCCCCTTTTTTTTGGTATAACTGGATATGTGGTTTTAGTGCCACTAGAGAATTGTAAAACAGTTACTTTAGAATGGTACACGACCATTTGTTTACCAGAAATCTTGGACGAACTAAGAAAGAACAACCTACAACATAGAATAATTCTTCACCATGACAATGCTAGCTGTCACTCGTCGGCCGAAACAACTCAGTTTTTGGTAGGTCAAAAGATCTTGAATTGACGGGTCATCCGCTATACAGGCCGGATTTGGCACCCAATGATTTCTATTTATTCCCAAGCGTGAAGAATAAATTATGTGATCAACATTTTTCGAGCCGCGAATAGGCCGTTGATGCGTTCAAAATTCACGTTTTAGAGATACCTCAATCAGAATGGTAAAAATGCTATAAAAATTGGTTTCAGCGTATGCAAAATTACAGCCATCTACATGGCGAATATTTGGAAAAGTAATACAACCATATTAAATAATAGATGCTTGTTTCTTTTTGATGTTCCGGACACATAAACAGCAACTCTCGTATACTAAAAGAACATGCACCTAATTGTGCAAATGATAGGTTATATACGATTTCAATACACCTTGCGGTAATCATAAAAACAGATAATTATTATTTTTGTATTTCTTCGGTAGCCATATTCATTTCCTTTTATATAGTTGCCTGTGTGTTTGTGGGTGGGTTGGAGAGTGTCGGAGTGGGGGTATGGTGATGTAGAGGTGTCTCTATGTACGTAGGTGTGTTTGTATGTATGGATGTGTTTCGCTGTGTGTATTTTTGCGTTTGTATGTGTTTATAAATCTATGTATGCATGTAGGCGTGCGTGTGATTGAACGAGCGAGCGTATTCATGCACATATTCGTGGGTGGGTGGCTTTGGCTATTTACATGTGCTAGTGCGTGCATGTATGTAGCTGCTACCATGGGTACGTCTATATAGGACTTTTTCGTTTTCATTTCATTTATTGAACATCCATTGCTAAACATAAGCTTCTTTTCGTAGTCTTTAAATACGTGTTGAGTCCCCCAGTAACCAGTGATCGTTCGCGATTTTGACCAGCTCGTCCATTAACTTAGTGGGAGGCTGTGACTAAATTTCGTGGTCGCTAATCGAGAACTTGTCCTACCCAGCGGTTATGAATTTTTTGAGCCATGTAGCCTGTCTACTATTACTTCAACGTACTGACGCTGTGAGCTATGTCAGTTACTCTGATTCTCCTGAGGACATCCTTGTTTCGTATTTCATCCCACAGAAAAAAGCCTGGCATGGTTATTTTCGTTTCATACTGAATTACTCTGATTTCACCAGTGAAACTAAATAATAAGGAAGGACCGCTGGCACCCGTACATTATCATCGCCACACGTACTTCTATTTAAAAACTTTTATTTTTAAGCGCTGAGGTATATTTAAGGATTTGAAAATGCTTAACAATTTCCCGAACGCTGCCCAGTCGAGCAGAGTTCTTCATGCAACCTATTTATCGAAGTGGGATCAACCCAAGCGGACAATTTTTCCCAACCAGACGTATTTTTCAACAGTTTCGATTGGATAGTTGTTAAATATCAGCAGATTGGGTACGACATAGATATCCGAAGTAATTTTCGTCTTGTATGTAATCATTTTTAGATCGATGTCTTCAGATTTAATACTGAGGTTTATAAACATGATATCTAGCTCATTCAACGATTCCGCCTTTATGACTATATCGTAAGCATGTACGAGATGTGTCATGTTGTATTCACTAGTGATGTTAATACCATATATTTTTTATTTAAGAAATTAAAAACATCTTTCAACGCTGTGGTAAAATTACGGTGATATGACCTTTGACCTTGCCTGTTTCATACTCTCTGCACTTGAATTGGTTTTGTGCATTCATTTTGTACTCGGATTGATATAGTGTTATTGTTATACGAACATCTAAACACTTCGATATATCGATAGCCAATGTGCCATTGATTAAAAGAATGCAGCACCGCCTTACATGACGTAAACAACTCATATATGATTAATGTGTATAATATTTGAAACAATCTGTCGACAAAAACTACGTCGAGTGGAACACGGTATAGGTACTTCTACATACCTAAATTATGGACTAAGAGATTTGCTTTAAGGAAACTTTGGCAACTTTAATAAATAGTTAGAAATCAAAATCACATGGTAATCAGATTTAAATGAGGTTTCCATCATTTTTTTTTTGTTCATAGATAATATAAACGAACGTACAGTCTCGTAAAATAGTGCCAGTACTAAGGTAAATTGTCTTTATATATTATTAAAATATGAATAATACCATCTCCGAAGTGGAGAAATGATTCACTAAAATGACCTCACTTCTTAGTAAGTTGAAACAATATGTCTGTTTGTTGTCGGAAGTTACGAATTACCAATACGGTACGAAATACCATAATAAAAAAAATACATTGAGAATTTGGGAATTCAATCTATAGTTGTTTATATCATTCTTGAATATTATGAAAGATTATTGATTATCCCATTAACGTTTAAAAAGTTTTAAAATTCTATTGAAATTACCACAATCACAAAATTAAACACGAAGATGAAATTATTCTTAACAATCTTGAAAATAAAATGTTAGTGAGTTTTTTACACTAGTGAATTTGTTACTTACACAAACGATGTATAAAATTCTCACGCGCCGAATGTAAAACATGGATCCGGCACTATTTTAGTCCGAAACGCGAAATTAGAGTTTGTTGATACTACGGATGTATTCTTGGAAATTACTCTAGATGACGAGCTTCAATTGGATCCTCATATCAGTAACTCGGTCTTAGCGCTGTTGCTTATGCAGTTAAAATGGAACATTTGTCATATATCAAAACTGCTGAATTAGTTGATCCAATGTTTCAATAAAATGCTTACAGCCTCTTGCTCTGAGGACCTACAGATATTCATAGAATTTTCATGCTTCAGAAACAGATAGGTCTTTAAGAATCAAGTTTACGGAAAATCAGCATTTTAATTTTTGTATCTCAGTTTTTATACGAAATTTGATACGGGTAAAAAATTGCAATCGATTTAAATTTCATACTAGACATTAAAAAAAAAACTGTATTTACATGCCATTTGACTATTTAAATCAAAGCCTGACTTTGATTTAAAAACTCTTCCTGCGCATATTAAATAAGGTCCTTGTAGATTAACAAAATGTACGCTTATAGAAAAAGATGGTTATTAAACAAATAGGTACTTGGATAAAATGGGAAAGTAACATAAAATTTCCCAATACCTAAAGGATAAATATCCATGAGTATAATCAACTCGACTTCTTATCGAGATGTTTGTTTTTGCAAGAGTTTTACATTTGATTTTGGTTGTCCATAAACAATTATGAAGAGAAAAATGTTCTGAACATTCATACTTGCTTATCGTAAGGAAAAACTCCCTTCTCAGCGACTTGTATAGTCATAAAATGCAATATTTTATGTATCTCAAGTGTTATTATCTATGAAATAATAATGTTTAGAATTCAAAAAACGCGTATTATAAGAATACAAGTTATGAAATGCACTCAGGACTTTAAAAAAAAAATCATTTTAGATTAGTAGACTGACATGTTTCGATGTGAATACAAAAAAAAGGATATAATCATATCAATGGTTGACACAAATGTAAAATGTAAAAATCAAAACATAATTGAGAGGGACAAATAATAATTTTTAAAAAAATTCGTATTCTCAATATAAATATTTTAGTATTGAAAATGCTTTCTCAGTCGTTTCAGTAGGGTACTCGTTTTCAATAAAAAAAGCAACAGAGGCCTAATGTCCTCAATTGCTCAAATAGAGAAATGAAAATTGTATCAAAAGATATGCTATTGAAAGAGCTATAACACTACAAAAAGTAACTTATTTAGAATTAAAATAACATCCAAATTTTCGTTCTCATTTTTTTTCTTTCTTTTTTCAAATTTCTTCAAAACAAAAAACGTTATTAGAATTTTTCACAAAAACAACTCTGGAGTAAAAATATTTGCGATATAACATACTAATAGATATTAATTGCATAATATATTCATTATGTGTACCTACTTAAGTGTCGGATGCAAAAATCTTTGTTTTATAAAACCGACCGACGACGATAGCACAACGAGGTTGGAAGGCGCACAAACAAACTGGCACCGCTTTCAAAAAAAACTGATTAAGTAGGTACTATAAATATTTAACAAACTAAAATTTTATGTGTAATTTCTTCTTATAGGTTTTAAAATTGACTATTAGTATCTTTTACGTTAAAAAAATTTTTAAAGTCGGTTTTTAGTTATTTGTTTTTGTTTTTATTTAAGTAATGTGCCTTTTATTATTGAGTTTATTCTCAATGTACTCCAAAGTTGTGTAAAGCGCGACACCTGTGAATTTGTCCGTTTTAGAAACGTTAAAATCAAATCTGCATAATAGAAAAAACTGCTATTAAATTTAACTGCAATAATCGTTTTTATACGGAACACATAGACGATTTCGACCTAGAGTATTTTATAAATTACGTATGAATACGTTTTAGTACGATGGACAGAATTTTCGGTGTAACCAATTGTTGGTAATATTTCGGCGTTAAATATTTTAATTGTTTCGACCCTTTTTTATAAAGAATTAAAAAAATGTAAGGCACTAAAATAAATGTACAAATGTGTTTTTTTATTGAAATGAAATCTAGTAGGCAGTTCTTACACCTGAATCAAGCTTTTTACACTCTAGACCACGGAAGTTATGAAAATTTATATGGTTTATCTTCAATTAAATAGCACATAATATTTCTTAGCAGCAATAACGTTATCAACATTTTTAAAGTACCAGGGCACGCAGGAAAAACATAAATTTTAACTTCGCTCGATTATCGTCTTGATATTTTAGCTTTATGTCAACTGTTGTTTATGAGAAAAATCACATTAATTATATTTTATGGGCGTTGTCGCATTTATGCAAAGTACCGGAGAACCGTTTTGTTGTATTAAGCTTGCGTATTTGGTTGCCGAGCGATCGGTACCTTTCGATAGCTGAGTACTACTTACCCAATTGCTCGGACACTTAATGATAGTGATTTCACAATTATATGCCATCAGTGGTTCCATATATATAAATTATGGGTTACTTAATTTTGAAACAGGTTGTATTGTTAGCCTTATGTGGCTACAACTGAGAATTTTCTGTGAATAACATTTATAACTTCTCATGAAGTTGGTTTCATAAACAATACTGTATTTATTGAATAAAATTACATAAAATATTTTCATGTTAATTTTTTTACCGTTTCCTTAAACTCTTCATTTGTTTTTAATTCTAAGTTACAGAAAATGATTGAAAATAGTAACTTTATTTGTTTACAATAAAAAGGAAGATTCAATGTAATCGATGAAACAAACATAAGAAATTGTCTTAAAGTAACATTAAACAAAATAAGTTCAAACCTATTTTCATAAAAGTACTATCTACTCATTACGATTCTTCTCTTTAGCTTCATTGAAATAGTTCGATCGTTTTATGATAGCTTGTCCGTTTTTAGTGTTTAAAATTTCTGTATTTAATATGTAACCATTTACTTCGCATCATAGAGTTATTTTGGGACGCCTCTTGCGGACCGTTCGTTTTCTAGATTTCTTTAATCACTATCAATCTACGCTCAACCTACGCATTTCCACTTTAATCATTACGCCTTCATTCAAACAACATCGTCCTCTCGCATCACTATTTCTACAGATCAATAAACCAGAGGTCGCATGTCCACTTGCGTTAATCCTACTTTCGAGGTTTTTTTTATATACCTAGCTATATTTCTGCTTTTCTTCAAATGCTGACTTTTCTTCTTGACTATGTTTTGTTACTTCCATGTTTGTATTTTTTTTTATCGATTTGTTTCATTTTTATTTTTCTCTGCAACTTTTATGCCGACGCCGGTGCATGAATTACTTAGCCATCAGCGTACATAAACCTTTACACTATTTTAAATTACTTAGATAACTAACTGTCCATTACTAGTGTTAATCCACTAGATTGAACATATTTAGTGTCGTTACAGAATCCTATTTGATAACCTCTATGGATATGTGTCTAGTTTACTTATATATGTGTATATCTTTATTTAACGCAGGTACTAGGGTACCTATATTGGACAGAGTGTTCATATTAAATCGTTATTCACGTCACATATGGACAGTATTTTCCAATAGTCATTCTTCACCATTCTGTTATAAACTTTTTCCTGATCTACGAAAATATATAGAAGCTTAAAGTCCTTAACGAAAAACTTCACATATTATTTTCCACGAAAAAAGCTTGATCTTTTTTAGTGTACAATTCTCTAATCATTTTTCTACATAGATGATGTTACGCAGACGTGATAATTTCTGCACTTTTTCCTTTTTCTTTGATTTGGTATCCAGTTAGAGCTTTGTACCAGTCACTGGACATCATACTGCTTTTTACCACTTAAAACTCACCTCTGGTCTTTTACCCAGGGCGAATTCAGATGGGGTCATGGTGCCCCTTGGGCTAGGGTTTATCTTTCTATTGTAATCAAATTAGAGTCAGTTCTGATTGAAGTCAGTTCTGATATGTATGAGTCCCTCCCTTAACTTGAAGGTCGGATCCTCCCTTATCCATTACCATCTCTGACGGACCCTTTTTACATACATCACCTTAATATTCATATTGCACTACGTTAATTTGTTGTCTGCTTATATTTTCGTACCAGCCTGGATTCTGGAATTAGACATATTTTTTTAATACTCACCTTATCCGGTTTTCGACGTAAGAAAACCGGATAGTGATGTATTGTAATGCCGTAGTATAAAATAAATTCCTGTCTATCTACAAATATGATAAAGAAGAGAATAGGTTTTCTTTATTTCATTCTGTCTTTTAGTCATATTTATTAGTTATAGTAGTAATTTTAGATGTTAAACTATATGTATATACTTTATCTTCTTTTAACTTCTTTCTTTTGTCATTAAGTTAACACTATAACTATTCTACATATATTAGTATTTTTTCCTACATTTCTTAATAAATTGAAATATAATCAATAAGTAAAAAAATATAAAAACCAATGAGACGAAAATTTCAAATATGTTACAATCAAGTATATCCCAGTATCCACATACCTACTTGAACGATACATAACGGTCTATCCGGGAGTTCGCTACTGGAGTGGCCGGCGAATAGCAAAAGTGGGTGTAAATTAGAAAAGCGGTAAATCTTTGTAGGCGTTTTAATTGAAATCGCAGCGGTTAATTAAGTGCGGAGTCTAACGCCGGGCGCATGCGCCGCGACTGATTTATGTCAATCGCGTTTATTGAGTCGACGCACGTAGCCACGGCTCTAACACCTGCTCCTTTCTAGCTGCTATGGTCCTACCAATTTTGTTGTTTTATCTTTCAAAGTTTCAGTTTAATGATTGTAGGTTTTCAAACTTATTACATATTGCGGACTAATAACATTTAAATGTTCTTATGTGAATATTTTTGTTCCTGAGATCTTTTATGTATAAAATAATATGTATATCGATAAGAAACTAAAAGATATTGGACTAAATAACAAAAAACAATATATATTTAATAAATAATAGTGAAGACTTATTAAACATTGTAGAATTCCTTTTATCAATTATAAATAAATTATATTTTCGGGTGCCTTTTGAGAGCAGTTTTGAAATTTTTTATGTAGATTTGATGTGATACGGAGAAACTAAACCTTTTTTTTCGTGCAACCACTTCATTCATTATACGTAAACTGAAACAGTCATTAAAAAATCAAGAATTGTTATGTGACATAAATATTTTGTGACTCTGAGGTTCTTGATGGAACAAGCTATAAAAAAAAATTGAATATTTTAAGTCCCATCTCGAAGGATATGTCGTTCAAAAAGGTATTTAGAACTAACGTGTCTCTCGTTGCCTGACCCACAGCATAAATTATATCTACCGGTAATTAAGTAGCTGTTACTATTGATTTCGATCGTGTGGAATTCCATTTTACATAAAAGCAGCCTCCGTCACTGATGCCGTTATTTTACTAGTACCCGCCTCATTATAAAAAGCTTTTCCTGTCGTCTGACTTACGGGCCAAGTCGTACCATAGTGCTTTCCTTAAACAAAAGTAGTTAATTTTCATATTATAACGCACTTCATATCGATCGATGCAATGCCTTAGTTAGGAAAGTGTAATAGACAGACAAACTTATTTTTGTATTTATAATATAAGTATGGATTTACCGTTATATTAATAAGAAATAATATGAATTTTAGCCACCCGAAACCAACGAGCTTGCATGAAAAGATTGATGTATGTCAGTGAGGCAATCGAGATAAATCTATAGTCTCTGCCTACCTTTCTAGAAAATAGGCGTGAGTCTATATTATATTATTGTTATTATTAATTTGCACTATAAATGAAACGGTGTTAAATCAGAAGAGCATTTATTTGGAAGTATTCCAAAAAAAATGAAATTTTCTGTATTAATATATGAAATATTAGAAGCAATGTTCTACAAAACATTTTTCAAATTTATAACGGGCGTAGTCACTAATGTAAAGATGAGCCGCAAAATAACTTTTTATTTATTAACTCTTATAAACTAAGAAATATTAGCAATATGCATGAAAAGTAAAACAGCATACGTCCACATATTTCTAATTCCTTCGGTAAATTGCCTTGCCTTTTATTCAACAATAGCTTTAATCGTATGGGTGGAATTTATTTTTACAATGAACTAAATTTTCCGTGATCTGTATTTGATAAAATATATAGCCCCGTACTACGCTCAGCGATATGAGAAAACTCCATGAAAATTCCATTAGTACCTAGTTTTGGGACATTAGTGTGTATAGACAGACGAACAGGCAGAATTGTAAAAAACAGTTTTATTATCTGTTACACTCCCTACTTCGCTTGAATCAGTTTTTGGCAGATATTTGCAATATATAGATGCGACGGTTTTATAATTTTGTTATATGTATAGATAGTGCAACCAGGGAGTGGAGTAGTATCAGCATTCTGTTTCGTAAGGAGCTTTCTTTCCTATCCTTGTCACAGGTGGTCACTGTATTATCGTTGGCAAATGAAAGGTGGATGTTCTTTTAAATACACTTTATTTTCCTTACTTCTAGTTTGTTACAATTAATCAAATCAGCTATGACATTACGTATATGTACTTGACAATGACAAACCAAAGACCGACGACAATCCTATTCTTTTGTTTATTCCTTTAATTTTACCATACTACAGTCACATTTGTGCGAATCCTCCTTTCTTGGTGTGACGTCACATATTTTTCAGTTTTAAATTTGGAAATTTTTAAATTACTCTTACTTTAAAACGCTTCAAATATACATTTTAAAACTGGGACTGCTAACGGCAATTCTTTGAGGTCGAATCTTTGTAGTGGACAAAATGTTTTTCTGCCTTTTATTTGATTGGTTAATTGTGTTGGTTAGTGGCTGTGTTTGATAAGTAAGCTTGGCGTTTTAATAATTTAGATTTATACATGTGACGTCACGGAGCTTACCAATCGTCTGACGTAATTTATGGAAAGCGTTTAAGCTTAAAGGGCCAATCAATAGCCATATAGCGGTCGCTTTGATTCAAATGTTTATTTGTCTAAGAAATAACGTTATTTACTAATATTAATTATGTAACTAGTAATAATACGAAAACACTATCTTTATAAAAAGATAGTGTTTTCGTACTCAAAGGTGACCTGTGTCTTGTTTTTAATTATACTGATAACTTTTGTGAAGATGTTGCTGCCCCTTTTGAGTTTGCTTAATGATAATATTTATCGTCACAAAGGAAACTTGGAGGAGCATTGAAGTCACGATCGGAAACTAGTGCAGTTTCTGTTCATGGTTCCACCATGACATATAATGAAATTCTTCGTCTTTAATATTAACTTGATAATGATTTCAACCACGATCTCGATTCTAAATAATTTTTGATTGCAATTTCGGTCCCGCCTTCGATTCCGTTATTGATTCCGATCCCTGTTAGGCTCTCGATTTTAATTTCGGGTAAGATCCAGATCTCTCTTAAGGTCGTGTTCCCGATTTGAATTTCTGCCATTATCTAGTTCCATTCAAATTATTCCATAGGAACCTTTACTCTTACACTACAATATATTGCTAAATTATTCTATTATGAAATGATTTCGTTTTTGATCCCGACCCTGGTTCTACTTGCGATTCCAATCCCGGGATTGGAATCACAACATCAATCGATAATCAATCAAATATTAACATTAACACGATTAATAGCATAACATTGGCGGGTCCGGACCGGTGTTGATGTTTATCCTCCCTGAAATATTGTTGTTTCTAATAACCAATTTGTATGAAAAGTAAGAAATTTATTCAAGTTTCTTGCGAACAAAGTCCTGGGTAATTATGATTGAGATCAAAAATTTTTCAAATAGATTTTTTTTTATAATAAATTTATATTTTTTTTACTAAAATACATACTATACATTATATATGTATATATATACAATGATTTGTAATAAAGGTTTCCATGTTTTTTTTTTTTTATTTTGCGACAATAAATTACATACAGATCTTCAGAAAGAGGCGCGCTCGAATCACCGCCGTGCGTCGACCGCCTGCGGGCGTGCGCGCCTGCGTGCGTTCCTCGTTCCGAAGATCTGTGAAATTACAGCTACTTTAAGGTGTGTCATAAGTTGTACTATAATTCAATTTCAGTTTTAAAATACACCATGCTAAAAAAATACTGCGCTATTAAATCGAAACAGAAAAGACAGAATTTTTAGTGGTTCATAAACTTTTATTTAATATAATAGAGTATCTAATTAATTCTTAGAAAAATAAAACTACATAATTTTAACTTAATATCTTCGTAAATTATGTGGAATGAAATAGAATTTGTGGTAAGTATATAAAACATGTACTTCTTGTACCCAATACGAGAAACCAAAGGCATCAAACTTTTTTCTTTCAATATCTCTACTTTGAGAAATATACAATTTCTTCCCGTTTCAATCTCACCAGATTCCATAATTTACTTTATCTTTAATTCATTAAATTTGAATCGGAAGTATGTACTTGCGCCTTTTCTTGATTTTGATATAGATACACTAACAATATCATTTTTTTTCTAAATTTCCCCTAAAAATGCTGCTTAAGCACATAATACAAATATGTTGTATCATGTACTAATACGTTATGTTATGTAATATTAAAATGTTATTCCCAAACCTTTCTTTATCCATTCAAACCGTTACTTTCCGACTCGATACCAACCCGTTGACCTTCGATCATTATCAATCGGAACTATATTCGCTTTACAAATAATACTAATTAAAAACTCACATCGACTTTTTTCGTTATCGTTCCTCATGTAACTAAATTTGGACGATAAAAAAAACCAAAAAAACGTTATTAATTAAATGCAATCGTACCATTATTGCGATGATGATGAATGTCTCAGACATATATTAACTTGTAACGCCATGCGCTAATAAACATCGCCATAACACAATTAGATTTGTAGCTCACTTTTTTTGATAATTCCTTAGTCGTGTTTCACTATCTCACTGAAAGAGACAGAGTAGAAATTAAAAAATAGAAGTAAAAAAAGTCAGATGGATAGAGTGATAGCTTTGGCTTATTAATGTACTTAATTTTACCCATTTAACTAAATATATCCAAATAACCCAATTGTATCTACCCAATTTTTATTATTTTATATAAAAAGAAGTAAAGTTGTTTAAAAATAAACAAAGAGAAAAGTTCTACGTTAAGAAAAAAATTTCCCTATCAAAATAATTATGTGCTACGAAAAACTCAGCAAAACAATTATATGCCTAGTATAAAAAGCACAGTTTATGACTGAAGATTATTTTATTTGTTATATACGTTTTGATTGTTTGTAAATACTCACAATTCGCATTGTTTAACATATCAATCATCCTATATGTTGGGTTACGTTTTTATATTGCTTTTTACTTTGAAAGTTTTTCAAAATTCCTTTGGATTTGTTAGATATTTCTCTACTATATATTTAATAAAACGTGTTTTGTGTTCTGTCTCGGCGAAAGCGTAAACAAATTTTAAGTTTAAAATACCGGTCAAGTACATGTTGAGCCACGCGTAGGGCAGTGTACGGCTTCGTAGTTACCCGTCACACTGTATGAACTTAGAAGAGAGCTTTTCGTTTGATAACTATGAAACTATTAATTGGGTTCACGGTTTGAAGACTAATGACGTATAAAACGTGCCCACATAAGAGGAGTGTTAAGGATATCATGATTTTATATTTCCATAATTTTATATGATTTATGCACTTTTATTTACTACCTGTTTTACACAACTAACAACGTCATCTAAGTAATTTTCAATGGAATTTGTACGAAATTTGACTTTTTACTTCTCCATATACAAAATTGGTCGGCTATTATAAGTCAAATAGGTAGGAAAGATTACTTAGATGTGATAGTTATCCTTTTAAGATAGCCCAAGAAAAACTATTTACCCGGAGAGGGTGGAGTCTTTTGACTCTACAATAGCAGGTTAAAGCTTAATAAGTGTGGCGCACAATAAATTTCTGGAACTGGCCACTTACATAAACAATATATAAAATGTAATTACTATATTTAAAAATGGAACTCATTAACTGTAGAGTACAGTTTGTTTCATCTAACTGTCAATTATTTTTACATTGTGGCATCATTTTCAAAATTACGTGTTTTCATCACTATGAATTTAAGACGTGAAGTTTACGCGGTATAATTTTCTACTATTTTAAGTGTAATTTTAAAGCTCCGCAGAGCCTCGCTCGGCTTCGAACTGCTATTGGCGATGGAGCACCGCACAAGGCGACTATTTATAACTAGTTTGCAGAATTCAAGCGCGATCGTGTCAATTTGATCGCACACAATTTGACTTAGGTTCAAAAACGGACCGCGTCACTTAGTGCAATACCGTGCTTACCAGATCCAAGGAAGGGGCGTCAAATTTAGTGTGGGGCATAGTGACAGGTGACGAAACATGGATTTGTTACTACGATCCCAAAACAAAGGAGCAATCGACAGTATAGACCTATCGAGGTGAAGACCATACGGTCTCATACGAAAGCCCTCACGAAACCAACCAAAGTGGCGCGCGAGTTAAATATCTTTAAGCGGATGAATGCATCTTCTTTTAATAAAACTGGATACGTGGCTACTATTGCTTTGGAAAATTTACGTATAAATAATGATTAGTACACGATCTTTTATTTGCCCAAAGTTAATGACGAACTCCGTAAAAATAACCGTTAAACGTCGTATCATCTTGCACCACGACAATGCCAGTTCTTAGACGGCCAAACAGACAAATACATTTTTCAAAGGAGAAAAACGAAGAACTTATGAACAATAAGTTCATACAGTTCCGACCTGGCACCTTGTGACTTGTTTTGTCGCAAAAATTAAGAACCAATCACACAGTCAACGATTTTCATCACCGGAAGAGGCTGTCTGAGTTTGAAAAATATGTTTCCGAGGTCACCAAGGAGGAATGACATAAATGTTTTCAAAATTGGTTTATTCGTATCTAAAAGGTACATTCATGCTAACACAAAATATTTTGAGAAACAATAATTTCATTTTTGACCATTCATAGTAATTTTTTCTTCCATTATTCCAGAAATGTTCAGTGCACCCTAATTTTGCAAACGGACAATAGTGCAAAAAATGTACTAAATTACAGCTTTCTAGTACTAAGAATCTCTGATCTAAACCGCGGGCAGACAGACCGGCGGCAGTATGTATGTACCAAAAATATTTTTGTTTCTGGAATTTTTGTGAAAATATATTTATGTCGCCTTTCTTCGTATAATATGATGCTTTTTGTCATAACCTTCTTTTAATGATTACGAGTGTATATTTCGATGGAAAATGTATAGTTTCTCTGGTTTTCAAATTTATTAATCTGTGAAAGAATAATTTATCAAGCAATGAACAACCTAAATAAATGGAATCGCATAAACAAACTAATAATCCCTACATTCCACGTAACTTACACACGTGACAACAGAGAGTACACTTTATCGGGATGAATTCTTTTGTTCTGGTTAATAAAGATTCATGTAATATATAAATTCAGGAAGTACGTAATAATTAAGTATTGGCTTACTTAAAAAAAGTGGTCTCTTGACCTTTTTCTGAAAGTTACTACGGTTTTTACACAACTCAAACACAAGAGATAGAAACGTATACGTCAAAAACATAATCCTCCTTTTGTAGTCAACCTGTCGTCATTCAGTCATTTTGTTGTGGTCAGCTAGGTTGCAGAACGGAAATGGGACGGTTGGACGTAAAGTAACAACAACCACTGTTGTGTTTCGTGCAATGAGTGGGAATTTCGGTGGGTGGCTCACTCCCCCTTCTTCGCCTCATTCTCCACCTAACAATCCCCCTTCATCCCTACACTCGCACTTCGTCGATTCCTTCTCCATCATCGTTTATATTAAAATCTTGTTCCTACACAAGAGGTCGGCAACGCATTGATGACTCCTCTGTGGTTGCGAGTGCCCATAGACGACAATGGCCGCATACTCTGGCTCGCGAGCTCGTGTGCCACTCTATAACGCTTTAAAAACAAGTTTGAATCTGCCTCTCAATTGGGTGATTTTCCCATCTATTGACTAGCCACATTGATTGAGGTTTTGTGTACCAAATAAAGCAGATTAATTGCATCATTATTTCATATAATAAAGTTGGAAAAAAATTATAAGTTGAATAACACCTATGAAAGTCGATACCGCAACACTTTTTTTAAAACCACATTGGTTTTTATGGTTTTTCTATAAAAATCTATAAAAACCGAAACAAAGTCCTTGTGCTATCACAAGGACGAAAGTTTTTTTTTTTATGTATATTTTCATAAGTCGTCAACATTATTTATTCTTGGATGCACGTTGACAAATGGCGATCGATAGACTTAATATGGTGTGAATGTTGCGTATATACCGGACGAACGTAAACTAAACCGACTTACTGTAGATGTCTCAGTTATTTTGTTAGCGGGAATTCGTCCGATTTTTTTTTTACGTCCATGGGTGTAGTCCAGTTTTTGTTTTAAAACATTACGACATTGCAGTATTAGTTTATACAAAGAAATAATTATCGATTCGTAAGAATAAGTAATATATTATATATATACAAATATTTATTGAAATGGTGCCTTGTGATTTGTTAGTTATTGACGGTTTTTCAGTATTTATCCGGCTCTGCTATTGGAAAAAAAGGTTAGTTACACATATCGACT
>BGZK01002935.1:0-37009 GCA_005406025.1 Eumeta japonica | reverse complement strand
ATTGGGCTAGATAGGATCAAGAAAGTTTAATGTATATAACATAACGAATAGGTGCTTATGTACATTTACATCAATAAATATTTGGACACTCAATCGCACTGAATAATATGCAAAATTTATTCAAATGTTTTATTTACCTATTGTTGAGAATCATTGACATGGCAACTATGTAATGAAATTTTGCGATGCTAATAAAGCAACGCTTAGAATTTACTTTATCCCTTTATTTTCAAGGAAGGCAACTATATAAAAAAAAAAACAAAACTACAAAAAGGTTATTAACGTACTAATTTCTATCAAAATCGTTAGAAGTTAGAACCGTACTCGTATAGATACCAATTTACAGCTATTGTTTACACCATTTTCCCCCCTTTAATGTCATAGTTTGTCTCCCATAAACAAAGGACAACTGATAGAGGCGGGGTTGGGAGGGAGATGCGCGAGATGTCATACAGACTCGCTCGCTGGCGGATCCGGTATCATCACTAACGCCCGGACGGGTGAAAACTTAAAACAGTTTTATATAGAAAAACAATTCGCGGGAGTAAAAACAATAAAAACAACACAATAATGCCTGTAGAAAATCACGTCTTAAAGCGGTTGTACACCTGAGGCGCAGTGTCGGCAAAATCCAGGTGAATCCCCGAACTGACTATTGTGCAGGGTTGTCGCAGTGCGTACAGTTATAATGGAATTGCTCGCTTTAAATAATGGTACAACTGAAAACTCGGTTCAATTATTTATTTATTTTCAGAATCCACACAAAAAATGTTTCACACCTCTGCCTTCGAAGTAGGCACACACGTCCGTCCGTTTTGCGTTCATCTTATGCATCTTTCACGACGCTAAAAAATTAAACGTATGCAACTTTTGCATCCCTTACAACGTTGTAAAACTGCATTCGAAACGAACCGATTAATGTAGATGTACGTCAGCTTCCACATACAACGCGGAGATACAGACTTCGCTTGTGGATGTTCCGAGAAACGCCCGCAGCGGTATAGGACTAGTTCATTTTGATTGATTGTATACCTGCTGTTTTCTGAGGGCTGTTCAAAAATTTTCCCCTCACTCACGCACTGCATCGACTCGCGTGTCTTGTAGCAGTCACAGCTTCGTTTATGCGTGTGGCGAGTTTAGAAGTTGGGATGCGTCAATTTTCATTTTATATTTCATACTAGCGATAGCCTGTCCGCTTGTCTGGGTGTCACCCGGTTGGACGTTGAATGAAGTTTCAAAAAGGAAATAGCTTGAAGCACCAACACGCGGTTCCGCGTCAAATTCATGTGAGAATTAGATTGAAAATTTTAAAGGGCCCTTGGATTGACAATTTTGAAAACCCGTCACATAGCGACACCTGTAAAAGGTAAAAATATAATAAGTATTGGCTCTTTAAGTTCAGTATAAGACTGCTAATGAAAATTACAAATTAAAAGCAGCTTTTCTCCTTTTTGTAATATGATAGCATATTTTTGTTATTGTTAAAATATTACCTACTACTTAGATTGAACTTATCAGGACAATGGGTATTATTTTTTTACTTTTTTTGGAAGTTTTATTGTTGTAGGGGTTTGTAAAATTTTCCATTTAACTTTCGTATTCTGCTTTTCAGACTTTATATTTTACTATCAGACAGCTTACGATTGACATCTGTTTATAAAATGAAAGTCAAAAGTGCTCTTGCAAAAGGTCAAAATTACGTGGTATTAAGTCGGGTAAAAAAGCTTACAGGGTATTGCTATTTATGAGTTCAACCAAAGAAAGCTGTTTTTCAATCCTCAGGACATATAAGCTGTGACAGATAGTGATAAATATTTCTATTGAATATAGCAAAGACAATATAGAATTCGCTATATTTAATAGAGATATTTTTCTATTTAAAATAACTTGCAATTCTGACTTGGCATTCTTATCAGTAATTAAAATGCATTAAAAATATCATCGAGTTCTATCATAGTTTTATTTTTGTAGTCTGTAGCATACTACACCATTTACACCGTACCTCTATATTCAACACCCCTCTCTATCATATCAAATCTTAATCATCCATTCGCTCAAATTCAACTCCTAATTTTCACTTCACACTGTATCCCACTGTGCCTTATTATAATGTAATCGTGTTCGTTCATTAATTCAATCCACTTCACTGATCCATTTTTCATTCTTCTACACATTCACACACTGATTCGCCACAATAAGCTGTACTACATCAGATACCAAAATTACATATCGAATTAACTCCTGAAATCAAATTAGAATCCCTCACTAATTTATTAATATTTCTCTTCCCTATTCCATCATCAAGCCTTGACCAACAACTGTCTATGGTCTAGCTATTGAGACCGGTCCGATAAGCTCAAAATACAGTAACTCTGATGTAAGTTGGTGCGGGAGTTGGTTGTCCCGCAAATTCCAGATGATACAGCATCAGTTCGAGATTACTATGTTCTTCTAAGGTCATTGGAGTAACAGAATATCTAATATGATTCAATAAGACATGTGGAGGATGATCACATTTATTCCTTAACTAAAAAAGAGCTGATAAATCTTCAAACTTCTGAACGGGCTTTCTTGAATGATAGCTAAGAACACTCCAGCTTCAGTAACTTTTCACTCCAGCTTCAGTAACTTTTCAAACTTAAAGAAACTAAATCAAAATCGGTTCAACCTTTAGGAGGGAGGTACAATGCCACAAACCAACACACACACTATACACATGTTAAACTCATAACACCCCTTTGTTTGCGTCGGGAATTAAAATATATATCAGCTAGATAAATAGATTACGTGGGAATGACACGACCTATAATGTCAACGTCAAGTATTCAACTACTCCACTGGCTCACGAAACGGCCAGTGGAATACGAAGCAAGAAGGAATCATCGTCATTGCGATAAAATCAAAAGTTGTTTATGGTCTGTGTTTCGCTTCAGACAAATGGTTTTTTGCAGCACTCATTGGACTCAACTGTGGAAATAAGCAACGACTGACATTTTTATTTTTTTTATTTAAATAAAAACCATACAACCACTGTATTCAGCTCATGACAGACGCGTACCACTTCCAAAGCGGTGCGAACAGCGCCTCTGATGGCAAAAAAACGAAAACACTCGAGACTTGTTCTAGAAGCAGAGTGTTGTCTTGTATACAGCTTTTTGTATATACGTCATTCAACAGCGCATAACTGAAAATGTGCGTTAGGTGGATTTGTGGCCTAACTACGGATTGTTGGAATTATAAGGTGCTAATTGGAAATGTGATAGGCCAATACATACAGGTGAAAATAAATGAATAAGTAATAATATGCTAACAAATTTTATTGTGGCAGAGTCAACTTGCCCACAACACGAAAATGGGCCGGCTGAAACGGTGAAATACCACACTGTCATAGAATACGGACGTGAAGTAGCAGCTTTCGCTGTTGCCTTTCGTCCAGTGAGTAAGAGTTTCGGTGGCTCACTGCCTCCTCTATCACCCCACCTTCCCCCTACGTAAGCCATTCCCCGACATCAGATATCCTGTTCCTATCTAAGACGCCGGAATTGCCATGAATTTACCCCTAGTTCGGAAGACAATTTTTCGATCAAGCAGCAAGCAAAAAACTAGAGGTAGCTTTTTCAAACTAGATTGCATGCAGCTGTAATCAAAAATACAAAATTCAGCTTGTCGTGACCATAGATATTTGTCCTCTAAATATTTAGAAGTTTTATAATACTCTTTTTTTGCATGTAATTGTCTAATAATGTTCTTAAGTTTATGTAAGAGGTTTTGAATGTCTTATTGAACACGCGCACACAGAGCACCATAAATAATTTGTGACTTTAAGTAACCGAGCGACGTGTAAATACAATTTGTTTTTATCTACAGCATACGAGTCTACGTCTATGATCGCGTTTCTTAAACATTCCTAATTTTCTTCCATGCATATTTCAATTTATCTCTTAACTAGCTGTGTTACCAGGCTTTGATCAAATTTCGCGACCCTGTCTCGAACCAGCTCTCTTTAACCGACGACCCAAAATCTTCCACACGCACTCGGTGATGAACTGAACGTATTCAGTGGCATATTTTTTTTCAAAATGGCCACCGACTTGTATGGAAAATATGCTTCTTTGCTTCACAACCTCGATATCAGCAACGAGGCATGTATGCGCTTGTATTACATAATAATCATTTGAAACTCCAAAAATCCACGCGAGACGACCCGTAACATCGGTAATAACGTTTGACACCGCATACATCGAAAGCCCAACATATACGCATTAAAAATAACACGTCTATAATCCGGCGATGGATGATCTGCATTGGACTAGAAATCTATTTTAAGCTAAGACACTACAATTTTACACTTTTCATTGCATTTTAAAACGTACATTAATCTAATTTATAGTTTTTATTTAGCACATTTAGGTTCTCCGTTTCGCCATGCATTTGAACCATCGTTTGATATTAAGACCGTAAAAAGTTTGATTTTGATGTAATTTTAAGGCATATTTCATGATTTTCACTGGGCACTAAATCAAAACTTTGCCGCTACGCGTATATCTATAGCCTATATTTATTAACTAGCAGCATCCACAGCTCTGTTCGGATGGATGTACAGTGAATCCCTTTTATTTTTTAATATCGAGCGATCTCTCTGTCAGTCATGTTCACTGTTGATTCTTTTATCGGCAATCAGCTGCCCCAGAGACTCCGTCCACGTGGATATGGAGTGAATCTCTTCATTGTCTTTATCACCAGATATCTCCTTCAATATGTCTATCTCCAAATATCTCCTTTTAATTACGATCTCGATACCGCCTATATTTTAAACTTCAACACGACCTATTTATTTCTAATGCGGTCGTACACTCCCTGCGTCAAACGAAAATACTTACTGCGACTGCGCGCAAACTGGACAAAAAAAATTGCCCATGGAGGAGATAGACAACGACGAAAGCTCGGTAAAAAGTCAGACGTCAAATGGCCTGCGCTGCGCCGGTCTGTTTATCATAATTTTGCACCTTACGTCAGCAGCTTCATGTTTTATTTTGTACCGATTTTCGGGGCTGCCGATGTTTTATTTATCCGTCCGCTGACAAACACCGCTCGGGCGGACCCGCAAATGCAGCTTGATCGCTTTGAATGTATTCGTGCGTGACGGTTCGATCTTGGAGACGTACATTCAATGATCAGCGTGCTGGCGTGTCGCTGCTAGCGCACAGGGTCATCCATAAATTACGTCACAAAATTATAAGATTTTTGACCTACCGTCCTTGTCACAGGTGGTCGTACGTAAATGAAAACAGCAGTTTTACAACTCTTTGTGCAAAATACTTCAAATATTGGACAAAACAAAAGGCATGAACCTGTTGTCGTTTTTGTATTTCGAATTTGACCTACTCCTTGTCACATTTCGCCGACCGGAAAGTGTGACGTAATTTATGGATGGCCCTATGCTAGGGTCGTGATACGATCGTATTTGACTATATTTCATTTTATTGAAATTCTTCTGTCGAAGAGTGCATCTCTATGACACGCTTATCATCTAGTTTCATTATGTTGACTGCCAGCGCATGTAATCTTTGTAATTGCAATTCATTTCTAGCGACGACTTTCATAATTTCGGGCAAATCAAACTAGAAAATGTTGTGAAATGAAATTGAAGAAGTAACGTATTTGTTTACTATTAGTTTTCGCCCGCGTGGACGTGCCATTACTTAATTCATTTTTTATACCGACATATCGCGCCGTCAACCACGATGTCAATCTCGGTTCTGATTTCGATTCAAATTACGATCTCGCAACAAACACACACACACACACACAAACACACACACACTGACACACATATATATATTGGAGATGCGATGTCTGCGTTTATGTGGGAGTGTCTCAAATAGATGTAGAAACAATGATGTCAGAGAGCGGTGTAGTTTGAAGGAAAACGAAGTGACTAGAGTAGATAGAGGATGTTGCGGCGGTTTTGGCCATCTGGCCAGAATAAGTGAAGGTAGACCGACAAAACAAATCTATGGGGCGAATGTGTGATGGAAAGGTCGGTGAGGGTCGCCCTAGAAAATCCATGCGGACCATACTGATGGCGTATTAAAAAGGGCCGATTTTAAGCAACTGAAACCAACGAACTTGCATCAAAGGCTGATGGGTCAGAGGGGGCAAAGATATACAAAGATTGTAAACCATGTGTAAATCTATAGCTTTGCCAACACCTTCTGGGAAATAGGCGGAGTTTATATTATTATTATATACCTATATATACAACAAACAACAACAAAATACGACATGCAACACACGTCAATCCATCAAAGTCTGTGGAGTAGTTGTGGAGTTCCGACAGATGCAAAAAAGACGAAAATGCAAAACCGAATGAAATGCATTCTACTACCACTGCTACCACTTCAAAGAAGAGTACCACATCTTAAAATAACTTTAAAGTACAGTTAATTTTTTCTATTGTTTTATACATACATAGTAGGTAATTCAATAAGATCACGTTCGCAGTTTACGAAATGTCAAGACCGGACGAAAGACTTTTACAAAAATAATTCTAGGAAAAAGTGAAAATTCATTTGCCTCATACGGCTATAAATAATACATGGTATTCTAGAAAGGTGGATGTGTTCATCGCCGCCGGTGCTGATGATGAAATTGGAACGGCTCTGTTTTGATGGTAAACATTTTCCAGAAACTTACTCCCTGCTGTGTGGACATCGACCGACCGAGTGTGACGAAGCGCAGAACCGGTCAAGGTGACTCGATTCGCATGGAGGGAGTTCTGTACGACAGGTATAGAACTCCCTATGTATTGTAGATATATCTATCTTATAAGACCTTCGTATAGATGGATCATCATATAGATATCTATAATACATTAATACATCTATCTATAGTTAACACTATCACGTTTGTTCAAGTCTGAGCCAAAGTTAATAACTAAAACAAGGGCAAATGTGTGTATGTAAGCAGAACATTTGCAGGTTCGCTATCTTATTTTAACACCATAAGCTTCTAATATCCATAAATAAAGGACTACTTTCTGTTCCTTTTAACTTCCCGCTTTGAAATCTGAAAATTTTACGTAAAATCGAGAAGTTACTGTTTTAGTCCAATTTTAGGTTTTTGGTAATTTATTTTGATCTGTTTGCGGGAGTTTACATATATCTTGTCTTGAATCTCCGTACAAGCATTTTCCTCGATCACTAAATTACACTCTCTAAAACTGAATAAGTGGAAAACCACTAATTAATAGTCAATAGCTACTATTTTAAAATGTCCAAAGTATACGACCAGCAATAAGTGGTTATCCACTCTTTCAATTAGTAGAAATGATTACAAATTAAAATTGTAAATTTTCTACTAATTAAAAAGTATAATTCTACTATTATAAAAGTGATTATTTTACTAATTGTCAAGTGACTACTATTTCAGAATTACTAATTCAGTAGTGAAGTTAGCTATATTACTTTTCAATTAGTGAAAAATTACTAATTGAAAAGTAACGCCTTCAAACTTAGTAAATCTGTAGTAGATTCAACTAAAATTACTAATTTTGATGTAGTTTCTACTATTACTACTACAATTAGTAAAAATTCTACTAATTCAGTTTTAGAGAGCAGCTATTAAAAGAACTATATACCCACACAGTTCTCCTTCGGAATAAGGAGGAATAATATTTTTGTATTGCTTTGTCACGCACTAAGGCAAGACCGAAAGTCATTAAAATTCGAGGATTGATAAAGTATAACAAAAAAGGAGCGGCTACAACAATCAAGCAGCAACAAAGGACTTTTTGAATCAACGTAACACACCGATTTTATTCAAAAAAAGGATGTAAAACAAAAATTCTGAGGTTCGATTTTTTTCTTGTACTCATTTAGAAAATCCATGTGATAAATATTTACTTCTTCGAGATTATCTCAAATTCATTTTTTTTTGTGATGGACCAGAAATCGTACATGGATCATCGTTTTCTTCCTTTTTCATATGTTTCGTTGAAATATCAAAATATCGGTGAAATTTAATAAGTACTTTAGACGACTTTGTATTGTAAATTTTAGTCGGAATTAATTCTGATATTTTATACCAAATGCCTCAGGCATTGGTGCTGTTGAATTGATATGAACATGTAATTGATAAAATATAAAATCTGTTTATCAAACGAACATCATAATTACCAGTCATTTCCAAAAATTTAATTACAGATTTCAACTTTTGATTGTAAATAGATTCGTCGATTTTCATCATTTCACCAGTATTTTGGGCAAATATATGGGAGGTGTAGATTTTAATGGGAAAACCAAAAATTTTGCCATTTTAACATTTTTATTTAGAGCATTATACAAAATGTTTTTAATCTTTTATAACTTTTGAAATAATCAACAAAGGGTTTAAAGTTTTTAGTTTAAAATAGTCAAGTACATGATTAAACTTATGGAAACGACAAAAGATTTTTTAACTATTATTAAGTCTCATGCATAAACGGTTTTAGCAATTACCAAAAGCCTTGATTAATCTTGGTCTGGCAAAATTTTGATCAAGCATTAGTGTCGCTTTTTTTTCAAAATACGAGTTAATAACCAAAATTTTGGCGTTTGATTTTTTCTTAGCGTATATAGAAAACTAGCTGAACTCGCCAGACGTTGTCCTACCGGGCTATAACACGTCTATATAAATTAATTGAATTTTATTAATATTTTCAATTATACAATATTTTTAACTATACAATATTTTTAATGTAATAGATTAACATAGCACAAACCAATCTCTCCACAAAAATAAACTTGTACATGCCAATTTTTATGATGCTCGATTGAATGGTATAGAACTTGGTGTGCTGCAGTGCCACCTGGCGGAAAGTTTCAGCAAAGGCTATAGCACAAAAACCTTTTCCATGGAATAGTACACATACGTGCCAATTTTCATGGTGATCGGTTAAACGGTGTGGGAGTTTAGCGATAGCATATATACAAAACATTCATTTAAATTTGTATACAGATTTATCATTGCAGTAAATATTTTAAAGTTGTGCTGACAAACAGTTGCACCAAGAGTAGAGATACCAGACTTAATTTTTTATATTCTACTGATCATCACGCCTTCAATAGAAGAACATTGTACTTATATTTTATATATCAAAGTTTTCCAAAAAAAAAAAAAAAATAGAAAGAAAATTTATGCAAAAAAAAATATTGGCGTTACAGATAGCCAAACAAAAAAAATATTTGTTTAATATCTAAAAAGCAACGAAGTCCATTCCTGTACGTATTCTGGATAACCGCCCTTTTACGGCGGTCGCCATTCGGCCTATTGTGGCATTCAAAGGGATAAACGGGGATACGAGCGACCAGAGAGTGGGTGATCACTGTCACTCATGGAGACTCGCAATTTAGACGAGTCACGAGCGTGTCGCTAACCCTTTAGAAGGGAATGGAATGATCTCATGAAGGCGGGAGCGAGTGGGGTAAGAGAATACCGCAACTCGCGTTCACGAGACGAGACGCAACAACGCTAGCTAGCTGCCACTTCACGTCCGTATCGGGCGACGTGATAGTGGTCGTCGGTCACACGGTCGAAGAGCATCGACGAACTGCAAGGCAACATTTAATCGTTTTAACTGAAATGGACTGAAATTGACTTTTTACTTTCAAATTTTATCTAACGTTGACCCTCATTAAACTCGTTTACATACATATGCTGCGCTACGACGTTGGCTGTTGTTCTACCAACATTCGAGGATCTCGTCCTCGGCGAAGGTCTACTTCGTCATCAGAGTGGTGCCCGTTTCAAACTGCCGATTGCGTCAGCCACTTCACACCATTTGGCATTTCTTTCCGGGATTCTTTCGTAAAGATATCGCCAGTACATATCGATTATCGTTCACTTGGGCGATCTTTATAGCGAGTTAAGGTTTATCACGCCCGCGGCTCCGCTCTCGTGGACTGCAGGATTGTTGTTCAAGTTTAAATTGACTGGAGGGAGAACTTATTTTAGAGACAAAATACATACTGTGGGTTGTCTTTACAAAATAGACATATGCTATTGCAGACCGCTTTGTGGGTCTTTTTAAGATCTACATTTATGTAGTACATCAATTTGATATGCCTCTTATGGTTTACTTAGCATGAGCCATACAGGCATTATTCGTGAAGTTCTCGTTGTGGCGGAGGCGTAACGTCACCGACCCGACTACAACACCAAAACGAGCAGATCCGAGCAGTGATTATCACACTCACAGAACACGGGCTAGAAGTAGCAGCTTCCGTTGTTGCATTTGCTCCAGCGAATGAGAGTTCCGGTGTTACATTCCCCCCTTTACCCATCTACTAATCCAATCCTCCTCCATTAGATATCCCATTCCTTCCAGAGAGGCCGACAACGCGCTGGTGGTCTGGGATGGCGATTGTCTGCGAGCGGTGGTCATCTACCGTCTGATGGTTCGTCTGTCCGTTACACTATACTATACGCTAATACGTCATCAAAACCTTTTTTTTGTAAAACGATTACCGTCACTGCTTATCTAGTACGTTTCTTTACGTAACGAAACATATCTTGTTACTGGCCAGATAACGTGTGTATGAATTTAAAAAGCACACAACCGGACAGACAGACGAAAACCCGTCCAATTTTATGATTCGTATTGATTTGTAAATCCGTGATAGCGAACCTAAACGAATACAGCTCTGAGGGGTCACCCGATTCAGCCAATCGGGTGCGGTCGCGCGTAACCATTTTCACCGTCGGAGAGGAACTCCGACATGCGCCGGACTGTCAGTTTGTCGGAAAAACAAACGGTATACCGGTTCACTGTCCCCAAAAACGGCCTCCGACAGTGTGTCGCCGGCGGACGTACGACCGGGGCGCGTGACTCGGGATCGGCTGTGCGCGCGCGCACGCCTACTTCCAGCGGAACGATTCTGTGAACCCGAAACGGTGTCGTCGTGCCGTCAGAATAACGTTAGCCGAGGGCGCGTCATATTCCGCCATTTTCGACATTCTCACCCTTACATCATTTTCCGTCTTCGCTTGCGGAAACGGTCTACGGTAATTCCGATCGGCAAAATCGTATTGTTTGTCTGTCATTATCTCATCATTTGTTACCCGATTTGTTCGTCACCAATCTATTATTCATATTTCGTATAATTTGACATGTTACTCCTATGAGATATTTATTTAGACTATTAATCGGAACTGTCGGTCGGTAAGGCGCCCTAGAAAACCTATGCAGACCAAATCGGTGGCATGTTCAAGAAGGGCCAAATCTTAATAATTATTCGAAACCGACGAGCTCGCTTGAAAACATTGATGGGTGTTCAGTAAGGCGAGAGGTATGCAAGATAGTACCATATGGAAATCCGCGGTCTCTGGCTACCCTTCTTGGAAATTTTGGATGTTGTACACTGAACCAAATAGTAATGTAACTACTTAAATACATACGACGAAAGGTTTAATGTGGCAACTGCGTAGACGCTGTATTACTGTTACATATTTCTTGACCCAGTACGATAATTAAGTTTATCTGTTTATTATACCGCTGAGTATAATAGTACGTTTATTCGATAAGTGTATCGAATGAATTAAATGAATGAAAATGAATTAAACTACATAATCCTAAATTGTATATATTATAGTCAGTGATTTTTACATGCTTCGTTTGTTATAAGAAACGCTATGTGAGAGCTTGATATCGTAATTATTACTAATGATAAATATTAAAAATATATTTATTATAAAGATGTTAAATCTTTGTCAAGCGATTTGTGTAATGTTTTACGTAGCTATTTAAAAAAAAATGCGAAAAGTGTAGTCCAAAAGGCACAGGAGAACTATTAGTAGGTAGGTGATTATAATAGTTACAAATATTAAACAAGAGCGAACAGACTATTCCGTCGTGGGTAGTTTTATATGTGTTCGGTCCGAATAAAAATCATACTTTTATCTCCGATTGAAGGATCTCGTATCCACATATCCCCTGACTCGAATATTAACTATGTCCGTTCGCGTATTTTCCCGACAAAGCGGCTTTTCCCTTACGGCAGCACGATTCATTGCTGAGTTTAGAACAAGCGAAGCGATCTGGCCACCCTCCATTCGCTCAAAGCGACGCGGCAACAGCGACAGCGGCATCGTCATCCGAACCGGGACCGCTAACGGACCTCCGGCGGGATCTCTATCGCGGTCATCCCGAAACGTGAACGGGAACGAACCCTTTAAATTGTAGATGTGCCGGGTGGCGCCAGCCACCGCGCGGATGCGTCTGCTGAAATGACAGCTCAAATGGTGGTAGCGATGGTGATGGAGGGCCTCAGCCGTCGAGGGTGCATCTCCTCGGACCGCGCTTGTGGAGTTGAGCTTGAACCGGGTCACGAAGGCGATCAATTGAGCTTAAATTGCAATTGCAAAGCAATTGAAGCAATTGAGCTTCGAGGCAGTTTCGGTATGAATACAGTTTCGTATAAGTCACGGTTTGCAAATGAAATGAACACGGAATGGTACTTTGATAATGATCGACAAATGAAAGACGACAGTGAAAACAGAATAAATATTATGAAAAATTGAATATGATTCATTATTAGGACAAGCTAATTACAATAACAAAAGATTCATCATAAAGCAGTAATAGTATAATAATAATAAAATAGTAGCTCTTGCACCCTTTTTTAAGGTATATAAATAATAGAGAAAAAAGAACCATATAGAAATCTATGAGCACTGTCTACCCCTCACTGAAACAGGCGTGTGCTTATATAAAAAGGGAAAACCGGTCAAGTGTGAGTCGCATGGGAACACGAAGGGTTATTACAGTACAACGCATGAAACTCTGCCGCTGTGAAATTAGTCACGAGAGCGTCGCAATGACATAAAATTGGCACGCGGCGGAGAAGAAGGAAGGCTCGGGGTGCGTCAAACCCGCGCATTACACAATTCGCAGGCAATTCAGAGCGGCAGAGTTCCGTGCGTTGTACTGTAACTCGCCAAGGGATCACCAAAAACTGCAGGTTCCGTACGGACGAAGTCGCGACGCCGCCCGCGTCTAGCGCGTGAGCCGTGTAGGCGGACGGTGTGTGGGTCCCTTTACGTTGTCCATAAACAAAAACAGAAAACACTTTAACATTTTACACGCGCGCATTTGTATTCCGAGACGACTTTGAATAAAATTTGAGTGAGTTTGGTATACGGAAAAAAAGAGGCAATCGTCTGATACATCCTGTTTTTTCGCCGTCGCGTTACGTAATATAATGTGGGCCACGACGTGCGCGAGATATTCACGTATAGACGATCTAATCGATACTAAGTAAACTTTTGAGAACGGTTTTGATGCGAAACATGTATGCGCGTCAGCGGGGAGGTTGAGCGGTTGATGTGTGAGCGCGAAGGGTAACGTTACACGAGCGATGTAAATATGTTAACACATCAGCTGTATACAGGAGTGACGTGCGGATTGAGACAGCGAAAGGAATTGAATATATATATGCTTAAGCAGTTCTTTATAAATAAATTAATTGGCAATTTTAAACAAATGGAATTTGTTGTCCCCAAAATGTTTTGACACTAATTCGTTATTTAATTGATTTATTTGAAAAATAATTTAAAATATTTTAGATTATTCGACGTCGCCCTATTATAGTATATCATTGTTAAAATTAATAAAATTAACTTGAAATTATTTATTTTTATCACTAATTTATTGGCAGAAGACAGAATACCTTAAAGAATTCGAATCAGTTATATTATTATGAAATATATTTTTATTTATAAATATAAATATTCTCTAATTATGATATTGCATTTAAAATAATAAGAAATATATATTGATTTTATTAACAGACTTTATTCTTTTATCGTATTATTTTTACTACATATTTACTTTATTGGTATTTATTGGATTGTATGTATCTGTGTATGTAACGGAATCTTTGACATTAATTTTCACCACTTCCAGAAGTCTGATTAATTTGAAACTTTGCGTACGTATCAAGGACCAATGGCAATACAATAATTTGATAAGTTTATGTCATTATCCTGATCAGGATCGCCAGGATCGAATAATTTCGTCGCGTATCGTCTGCGCGAGAGTGTGGCTTAATACTGTTACTAAATTCTATTACTGTTTTGTTAGAGAACTTAGTAACAGTAATAAGCATTATTATTAATTCAACTATTGCTGTATTGTTAAAAATTACTAATTTTTAATAATTAATCGAACTAAAAAGTGAAAAATAATTATAGTTAAAAAAAAAATTAAACGTGTGGCACTCGGGGACTGCCACAGTAAAGCTATTGCATAGCATTTTTTATAACTTATGAAATTATAATTATTAATTTATTAATGCAGTATTTTTTTTCTTTGATATTAATTCAAGTTTTTCATCATTTTCTTCATTAATAAATGCACTTTGTTTATTCATATTTAAAACACTTTATACACAAATTTTACGCGTATAGCTATTCACCGGCAACTGCTATTCACTGTTGTACATAGTACACTTTATGTATACATATATACCTACATGTATACTTACGGGGCACATGCGGTGAGGTATTATAAAGATACGATAGATACCTATACACCTATATACTTTCTCACTAACAGATGCTTACGTATTCGTCCGATTTCGAGCAGCTGTCTCGATCCGTGCGAGCTTCGTACAATCGTACCATATACATACATCGTTAAGCGGACGCTCGGCCGAGCTACATGGTAGGCGGAGTGGGGTGTTAGCTTTATTTTTGTTACGGCATTTTGATTCGATCGCCGCACTCAAAGCCCGCGATAAAGCTAATATTAAAAACTAAAAACACGCTCTTAAAGCACATCAAACTAAAAGTGAAAATACGCTTTATGTAACGAAAGATGCGGCACAAAGCGCCCCACGCTTTTTCCACAATAATAATAGTATTTTTCGTCATTGTTCATTATTTTCAGCTCGTGTTAAGAATTATTTTTCACTTTTAGTTTGATGTGTTTAAAACTTTGTTTTTAGTTTTTAAACTATATTTATTTATTGTTGGTTTACGAAATAGGTTCCAACTGTAATTATACCGAGCTTGACACTCGTCCTCATTATCATCTCTATGATAGACCAAAACGAGAAAACCATAAGTAGATCATTGTTTGCCCTTAAAATCCCCAAGTCGATGGGTTCCAGTGGAACACCGTCCATTACGCTTAAAATATGCGTTTCTGAGTTGGCACCGGTCATGACGCGCCTGTTTAGTGACGCGTATTCTTTCTGCAAACTTACGAATTCTTCTAAGACCGCTTCGATGCATCTTCTTATCAATTTCCTTCATCTCTGACGAATTATTCAACCTTATTGCGTTGCCGTTGGATTTCGTTATCTCTCCTAATTGATGAATGAACTTCTACGACTGTATGTACGCTTCGTGAGCGACTTTTTGCAACTTGGTGCAAATTTTGAACGATGACAAGAAAGGAGCCTGTTGGATTCTAAGCGACTGGCAACGTTCTAGTGACCCCTTTGAGGTTGCGAGGGTCCGTGTGCAACGATGATCATCTACTTTCCCGGGTTTCGCATGCTCGTTTGCCCTTTCGAAATATTATGAAAAAGTTATATATCCAAGTTTCTTGTGTGGGAGGATCCCTTAACTTTTCTTTGATTTCTCTTTAGTATACACGTCTTAACAACACAGGTTCTGTGCAATTTTGAACAAGTACCTGCTACTTTACTAACGATATAGTCAATTTCAATTTTTCAGTTGCTTCAAGATATAAATATGAACAAACTGACATACCTCCTTTTATGTTATTGACCCAGTTCCTACGGCAAAAAATTACGACAGTTTCCATCGAACTGACGTCGAGGGTCCTGCTGGCTGGCCTAGGATTTGGAGTTTGATAAAGGAGTTTGAAAGTATAATATTTATTAAAAACGAAAACGAGACTAGAATATTTATCGTCGGGTTTGCTCAGGTGATACTTGTTGAGCCAGGCTTCATCTTTATCACTGCTTATTTAACGCTGAGGCGTACCCTCACAAGCTTTTTTTATTTAAGGGCCCTCTTCTACCGTCTTCTTTTAAACTGACATTTAATTAAAAGCCACTTTTAAACTAAAATTTGCGTTCCACATCCTCCTTTCAACGGTTTTTTGCCTGAACAATCGTTAAAGGACGAGTTGGAAAGCAAATTTCATTTTAAAATTAACTTTTTGTTAAATGTCAGCTTAAAAGGAGATGTCGGAAGAGGCCCTAAGATGCTCGGGCCTATAGCTCCCCACGTTGGGCCATAGCGACAACTTAGCAGACAAATAGCTTAACGTCCTTAAACCGGTGGTTTAATTAGATTTCAATTAAAAACTCGTTGCTCAATTCGCCCGCCGCCGGGATCCAATTCGATGGCATGCGGTTCCAGGACAACGCTCTTAGCCACTTAGCTACCACCACTCCCACTTTGAGTGTGCGGATGACAGTTACAATAAGAATACTTCAGCTTTAGGCCAGTGACACATTCATGACGACTTATTATAATCGTAACTGCGGAACCTTTGACCGTTTATCTGTCGGCATCGCTCGTAAAATTGGTCGCCGAATGATTTCGATTGACCCAATTTATTCAGAGGGTCCGGACGCGCCGAAAAATGAACACGGAAACGGCTATAAGTGGACGCCGTGGCTTGTGGAAAAAAAATGTCACGTATTCCGCGCGAAATGTTAATGACGCTCACGTTATCCCGAATAAAATTTGATATCATTTTCTGAATTGGTAATATTTTTTTTTTGATTGGTCACGAAGGAGTAATTGATTGTGTAGTTGCTTCGTCGATTTTTAAATCCACGGTTGTCGTTGGTGTATTTATTACGACTTCAGCGTCTCTCGATGTTGGTGTGTGTTTGTGATGTCGATTCGATGAAGTTTTGTACTTATCATGAATAACCATTAAACGATCTACTGAGTTTAATACCTTAATGACGATCTTAACTGCTACGCCCAAGAACAAAAAGTAATTAATCTGTAGGGAGAATATGACACAAAATTGCCAAAAAAGATCTATTTATCAGATTGTCACTAAACTATACTTGATCTGGGTTAATCTGAAGATTTCCTGAAAATGTTTTTTGAATCGGTCCAGCCGTTTTGGTGTATATAGGGAATATACACACATACCCACATTCACACATCGACTTATTATATATAATATACATATAGTACAATCATAGTTCGATACATAAATTCAAGTAATGCTGAACTTTAAAAAATGGTAATATATATGAGAGTTTAGATTTTTAAAGGAATATTAGTAAGTGTCTTAAAATATTTTTTTACAATATATTGTAAAACTAACTTCCCGCCCGCGGATTCATCCGTGTTGAAGTCGGTCTGTCACATAAAGTTTTTATCGCAACTCAACACCCTTCCTCATTCACGGTGCAATCGCTTCAAAGACCCTTGCATAAATCGAGTGCGTCATGATCCAAATAAAGCGAGTGCCTATAGGATTTTGTTTTTCTTTTGAACGTTCTTGTCTGTTTGTGTTGTGTCTTCTGCATAACTTCGACGCTAACAATTATTAGTCGCCTTGTAACTTTCAAAATGGATCTTTGAATAAAGACAACTTTTTTCTGACATCCGATTTTAATGCAATAAAGGCTATGTTCTGCTGCAAGACAAGCTCTGTCTAACCATGAAAACCGTGTTGAAATCGGTTCAGTAATTTCAGAGATATGAACAGACAAACAAAATATTTAAAAAATATTTCATATCTCTTGTATTAGCTTTCTCTTATCATCCTTCCTACATTTTTCATATTTAACTTCAATGTGCAGACGCACCGGACTCTACTGTCTTGATATATGTGTGAATGTAATGTAACTGTATGAAAAAATGATTTAATACAAGAAATATAATTAAGAGGTGAGTTAAATAGAAAGTGTCAATAAATATGTTGCGGGTAACTTTTACTAAATTTCATTTTATTTTTCGACATAGTTACCTTTTCGCGTAATACACTTGACATATCTTTTTTCCAACTTAAAATTCCTTTCTAAAAAAACTCGTCATCATTAGCACCTAAGAATTCCTATTCTGCAGCGACTACTGCTTCGTCTTCTTCGAATCTCTGTCCTTTCAGATGCCACTTCAGCTTTGGAAACGCATAGAAATCATGAGGGACAAGTTCGGGAGAATATGGAGAAATCTCAAGCATTTCGAAGCCAGCATCTCGAATTGCAACCACAGCTAATCGCTTGCCTGCAACATGTGTTGACATGCAGCACGCTGACCCTCGAATCTGTTCTTCCACTGCGGACCCTTATCCAAAGAACTGAATATGAATGAAGATTGACAGATATCGAACACCTAATAAGTGCTAATATTTTGCTTAGATAAGATTAGTCCGTTAAATAATTATATTGTTACTTCTACTTGCGTTCCATTCGAAGAAACCTACGATTTTTTATCCACCCTGGTAAATAGAGCCTTAAAAACTATCCGAATCTCGTTGTAAAAGTTCCAAAGAAGCTCGATAAATGTCCAGCCCGGTTTGTTTCTGTGCATTCTTTCACCCACAAACGTCAGTGTAAAATGCTGTATCCAGAATAAATCTTTGTTTCTTCGGCTACAAAAAGCACTGTGACCCGACGATCTGCTAGAACAATTTCTTTCTACTTCTTTTAGCATATCTGCGGCCACTGCTGTCGTCGGGCGGCCCGGGCGGGGGTCGTCTTCGTTGGTTGTTCTTCTACGTTTGACTCCGGCGCACCAGCGGGCAACTTTAGGATACGGTGGAAGATTTACTCTTAAAGTATCCTGAAAGTCTTGATTAACTCAATCGATAGTGAAATTTTTCAAGAAACTTATTAACGGCTCGTAATTCAATTTAAACAATGCTACGGCGGATTGCAAACAAAAGACTACCATTTTTTTTTTTAAACAAAAGATATTCAAATTATTTTATTTTTTGCTAAATCTGATCAATATTCCAGCATTACCAGCCAGTTTTTATTTGTTTCGGTCCCAAAGAGTTTGTGCTTCATCCCACTTTACAGTGAACGCACCTCGTATTTTATATTGAAAACGAACAATTAGCGTTGTACTATTAGTAAACTATTGTACTATTCGTAAAATATTTCTGAATAAAATAAACAAGGTCTTGCAATGCACGACCTGAATTATTGACATCTATCAATTGTCTAAACTAAAAAGTATCAGTTTTATTTTTGACGAGTCGACCCTCTGTCTGAAATCGCTTTCACAGAAACCCCAAAATAAAATATACGGACGACTTCGAAAGGCTTTGGATAGCCAATCGCGAAGTGAATACGAACACTGCGGGTTCCGTCATTGTCTGTAATAAAGTAATTATGCGATAAAGTAATAAACGGATATGTTTTCGCCGAGTTGAAGGTAGGATTCCAAAAATGTAATAGTTTAGTTCCCGTACCCGTCTTCGACGCCGCACAAAAATCTTTTAGATGACACCTTAATCATATATATATTCATCAAGTGTTTGTCATAATTTAAAGATAAAATTTTTAGCCTATCTAATTATTTCATTTTCATTTTTAGCAAAACGAAGATTTATTATAACTACAATTATTAAAATATTACAAAGTATTTTGAATATTTTGTTTTACCAATAATTTAAGAAACCCATTAGTGAAAATCTTTAACCTATCTACAATTATATTGTATTTTTAATTTTAAGTAAAAGACGAAGATTTATTGTAATTAAAATTATAAAAATATTATCAAGAAGTATTTAAAATTATTTTGATAATATTGTCTTATTATTAATTAAAATTATTTACGTTGTAATAATAATTCATTAAATAAATTACTATAATAACCTTGAAAAATTATAACCTACCGAGCAACCAACGTGTTCATTTGATATTCCAGCATTATTATTCACACCACTTCTCCATAGTTTATATTTCAATTGCACTTCACCACAATAATAATGCATATATTCACGATAATAATAGTAATTACATTATAGTAATAAATCAAATGTTAATAATAAATATTTATATTGTAAAAGAACACTTTAAAACACAAACAAAACAGTGGTGACGATCCGTATTAGAATTGTATAACTGATACTATATTATTATTATATATATATATATATACAGGTATATATATATATATATATATATATATATATATATATATATATGTCGTTGTAAACGTTGAACAGTAACTTTTATAATAGGTATTGCCAAATAAATATATGCGTCAGCTGCCTCGCTGCGTTGGCTACACAAAGCATATACAGACAAGTATACAAATTACACGCGATTGAAAGTGAAAGGTGCTAATAGGCTGCGCACCAAAACGTAACGCATCAGTAGATTTTAATCCTCAAATTTTCTCATACCGGGGCCTTATATGAAAATCGATTTTTGGTAAACTCCAAAATATGTAAAAAAGAATTATAATTATTTCATCAAGAATTGCGTTTTTTTTTTATTTTTAAGCTTTTTATATTCTGTCTCTCTACCGTAATAATTGAGTATTTGTCCGATTTCAATTATTCCGTATGCTGGCAAGGCGTATCATCCCAACATCTTCTTATTTCAGAGTAAGGATCTGCAGACCGGCCCACTGCACCGACAGCTCCTGACGGCCCGCAGTCCGGCCTGTATCACCGACGCGATCCAAACATCCGCGACCAGCGGCTAGACGTGGGCTCTCAGGCGCGTCGTAGGCGATGTGATTTGATTTCAGTTAAAAACTCATTACCGGTTCGTCTCTAGTTAGGCCCAAACCCTGTACCTTCAGATCCCAAGAAACCCTGTACCTTCGATCCCAAGCCGATGCTCTAGGCCCTACACCCATGAGCCGCGGCCGCCGCCGTAGCTGTCCCCTGACGAATGCACGCGATGCTATACAAAGACAGACGAATAGGCAGTCGGCCGGTTCGTGATATTACATGCGGACCCTAAGGAGGAGCCGCGAAGCTAGTGTAGCGATGAATAATGCGACAGATGGAAAAAAACTATGATAATGACGCTTCGACGCTCTGCCCCACCCCCGAACTGGCCGCCGTGCTGATACGCGTCTGAATGGTTAAAGCCGGCGCGCCCGCCGGCGGGGTGCATACAAAACAAAATTTTAATCTGCTCTGACGCACGCCGCGCATTAATATTGTATCTGGAGTTTGTGCCGCGGCCACACCTGGCCCCCTCCGACGGAGGCCGACTTTTGAGCGACACTTTGTCGAAGCTAGACCCTAAGTCGTGATACTCAAGTTCAACTTTTCGTCGACCGCATCGCAATAATTTTCCCGTCGAAATGATTGACAGCGATGGGATGGAAAGGAAGCGGTATTTTTTTTTTTGACAATTTTGTCGCAAATAGCGCCTTCAGCCTTTGATGATGCCTTGTTAATAAAATGAAAGTAACAAATTTTAATAAATATCATACATAATGAGTCTATATCGTAAGAATGTGCTAAACAATTAATGATTAAATATATATGTAGAAAAACACGATTAACATGAAAACACTAAAAAAATAATTTAAAAAGGACTAAAATTTAAAGAACACTATGGGGCGGTAACATCAAACCCGATACCGCAGTACGTTCGAGTAATTGATTAATATTAAATTATACCCTGTATCATGAACTCTATGTGTATTGGAAATTTTATCGCAGTTTAGGGACCTATATCACATTTTCGAAACAAAGTTATTCCGACTGTACCAAAAGTGTAATATCATTTTATATACAATGCGTCTATTTCGGTCGAGAGAGACTCGTGTCATATTTACCAAACAAAAAAGCCATAATTGTACTTATCCGATGTTATATTACAGATTACAGTCAACAGACCCAATTTATGTATTTCTAAACGGTATTATTCCAATTGTGTCCAGATTACAATACACGGTTTCAAATATATTTATACTGTGATATGTTATATGGAAAATTTCCCTTGAAGCTCATAGCATATATAACGTTTACAGGAGGAATGGTTAAATTGCCATCACGGTCTCATACTGTTTATCCTTTTGACTTACCGCTGAGAAAATTTAAAATTTTCGAAAATCGGAAGTTATTGGTTTCTCTCCGTTTTTCGAAAATCGAGGTTTCATTAGATCTTGACGTTTTTGTGATCCTAGGCAGCCATTTTGACGGTTCCCGCGACAGTCACTATGTCCGTATGTTTGTTTGTGTGTGTGTGTGTGTGTGTGTGTGTGTGTGTAAGTGTGTAAACCTCTTGTAACTTTCGAAACGTCATATTTATCTTCATAATTTATTTATTATTTAGTTGTTTATTTAATAATTTTAATAGCAACATACGTTTATGGAATCACTCTGAATGACACATATTTGTGTTAACAGCTGCATTGTTAAAACTTGTAGAACATCTTTAATAATGGTCAACCTAATTTCAATCACTATATAGGTCTTAAATATTCATACAAATTCTTGAGAAGCGAAACGGCTGTTTATATATATCAGTCCAGTCAAGCAGACAAGTAATTGGTACCGAGATGTTTCATGGAAAAAAATACTGTTGGATTGACAATCTCTTCTTTCGAAATCGGCTAAAATGTTGTTTAAAACGAAAAGCTGGTTATGTGCGTACATCACAGGAAAACCACCTAACGACCGGTTGTATAACGAAATGTCTCTTAATTCAAACACCTATGAGGTTGCGATTGTAATATAGGCTGTTTTTGACCGCGTCGTGATGAAGTGAAATATTTTTTGGGGTTCCGTAACCAAGCAGAAACCTATGCGATTTCGAGCAGTACATAACTGTATATCATAGCGAGTCTGTTCTTCCTTTTTTCTTAAATTATTTAGATGTCATTACTAAATTAGAAGTAAAAACAGTTTTTTAGGAAACTTATATTTTTGCTTAGTGCAGTGGCAAAACTTTAAAATGCTCAAAGTGCATAAATTTCAACTTATTGCACTTAAAGAAATATAGCGGATATAATTTTAAATAAAGCAAAAAATGGAAATGTACACAAGTCTAAGATTCTAGATACAATTCAAATAAACTGGAAAATCAATAATGCAAAAATATAATTTTCAACTAATATTTCAATAGAACTTAAATTCGATCCAAAAGTTTTTAATTTTAATTTTGATTGACTTTTTTAACCCTTATGTAGAAAAAAATATCATCTTTAACCTTTAAAATTTGTTGTATGATTAATTATTCACATATTATAGGACTGTGGCCTTTCCACGATCTCTTAGTTCATATCATTGCATATTAACCCAACACGAGTTGGGGGTTGTTGATGAACGTCATCACCGTTGCGCTATCGGTGATGACGTTCATCAAGCGTCCATGACCGAAGCCTTAAAACTCTCTCCGAGGTCCAAGGCAATAGATTCGCTTATGGTCAGGAATCGAACCTATCATCTTATGGTTCGAAAGCATCACGTCAACCGTCGGCCTTTCGAGGGACGAAAATTTCCCTAGATTCCGTTCCTCACAGAACATCTCCTTGGTTTTGCTTATTTTGAGTCTGCTCCATTTTTTTTATAAAGAGTTTTCATCACAAAGACAAGACAAAGGTGAGTTCAATTTACAATATAGAGACTGATGAGAGACTGAAGTGAAAATTTAACTCTATGAAATAATTTTATTGCGATTTTCAAAATGATTATAATATGGAATAAAATACAAAAATCGTAAATTAAAATCATTAACGTGTACATTTTCATAGGGTTTATTTATTAATGAACACCCATGAAAACGCATTAACGTTTGAATAGCAGAACTTACGCCATTTAAAAAGAAAAGAACAATGATTTTGCAACTTAACGGAATTAAAAATCTTTCATAAATAAGAAAATATTTTCACATGTACAGCATTAGCATATCGAAAACACGGTGACGCGGTGACGCCAACTCGTCAGAATTTACTCATCCGAAAAACGCCTAACGCGCCTATAAAGGTTTTGACTTCAAAACCGGAATCATTTTAATGCAAATAAAACCGACATATCTCAAAAGAAAAAGGTCGTATCTCGCCCACAGCGACCGTAACGCTTTCAAATTAGTTCTCATTTTAGTCCCATATTATACATAAAATAAACACCATAGTAGTGTTTATTTTATGTATAATTTATTGAAATCGATTCCTAATTCCGTATTCGCAGCGAACTCGACGCGCTAACCATAATAATTTCAGATGTGGCGTCAGCTTTTGGCGATGAGGGGTGCGTTCGGAAATATGACAGATTTTGTATTTATTTAAAAAGGTCCCTCCCATATTTAGTATTTGTTACTCCTTGCCCGACACTGTCAGTTGTCTATGGTTTGACAACCTCCCGTGATCTTATCAATCATAATAATGACCTGGATACGTAGATGTTAAGATGGATAATTTTAGGGACAAATCGAGAGGAAGTTCGAAGTTCGCGACGAAAATAAAACATTTGTATTGTTTAAAACAAATCAATGTATTTAACAAAATAATGGACACAATATATGAATTCATGCTACTTAAAATTTTGCTAAAAATAAACACACGCAATGATTAATTAATTACATATGTTAATTATTTAGAGACAATACATAAAATTGTAATCGTTTTGGATATTTGAATAAATTGAATTACCATTCTAGCAACTTCTCCTTAGCTATGAACAGCCACTGGCTCAAGTCTAACAGTGGATCGACAAATCGATTCTAAAGTCTTTCAATCAGGCAGATATCAGCCAAACAAGAGTGCCTTACCAAATTTATTTCATGATTAACTCCCACCCGGTACTTCATCATTTTAACACATACACATACGTCTATAACTTTATTAGACACTGGCACACTAATCAAAGATCATACAGATTATAACAACAGATTGTAATATATTTGATTATTGCTGTCGTAATGACAAAGTTTTAATAATTGGATTTGCATTAAAAATTGGACGATCTGAGAAAGTGGGTCCAAATTGTTGACGATAGATTGAATATTTTTGTTATGTAAAGATTTTATATATAAAGCTTATTTTTTACGGTTACAGTTACGGAAATAACCACAGCAATATATGTAGTATTTTAATTTGTCTATCACACAGGCAAGTTATTGATGTTAAAATTTCAGAGTACCATATAACACACATGTTAACCTTTGTATTGTAAAAGACAAAAGTAGTTGATCATCAATCATTAGCGTCTTGCAGTAGCCGTTTTAAATTACCTGGTCCCCTTCTCATTGTTCTATGTAGCCGTTTTGCAAATTTTATCGACAAATATAATATTTTTGAAATTGGCCGACTCCCTAATTAAGTTAATGGCCGCCATTTGAAAAGCAATTGTCATGAATCCAAATAACATTTTTTTTTGTGTGTTTCAATTGTCTTTTTATGTATATACTTGCATGCATTTTCGTCTTGAAACACAGCACGCGATCTTAGTAATCTTCTATATAAGTGTCTACATAAATAAATATAATTCAAGAAGAATTAACCACTTTATAATTATAGTAGTCAAAAGTTCAATTGAATGCAGCGGTGGTACAAAATTGAGTCATAGTGGAGTTTTTACTTAAAATAATCCATGGACAAAGTAAAAGATTTTAGAAGTTTACATTTGTCGTTTATTATTTTTCCCATTTTTCATGTGTTTTGTTTTCATTCTTGACATATATAATACTAAAAGGATAGTCACAAAATTCTGTGTTGTCGTGAGATCTCCATCAGGAACTACATTTCTTCCGTTTTTTCAACTTCATAGGTAATTCAAAATCCGTATCTTTATTTTTTTTTAATTTTATTCATTTCTTTAATGCATATAATGTAAAGTATGAATCACGTTAACAGTATTTATAGCATTAGAGAGGCAAATGAGCAGGCAAGCAATCAGAGAGTGGTCACCAGCTGCCTATGGACTTTGTAATCCCAGAGAAGTCAGCAGAGCGTTTCCGGCATCTCTGGTAGGAATAGAATATTTGATGGAGGGATAGTGGGCCGCCGGAGTTCTCGCTCAATTAACGAAATGCAACATTGCCATTTCACCGAAATAGGTGGACCATTTACATGCTGCAGCTAAGATGTAGCACTCTAGTTCTACAATATATGAACGTATGTACGAAAAGTTCAAATGTGGTAGATTTTATATTACATGAGCCCCTCTTTACCCTGTTTAGCGACCGTCAAACTAGTATGTCACATTGTCGTGTCGAGTTTTATCACCCCATTGGCATATCTTCTCCCAAAATATTTTCATCTCACATTGATAGATTTTAACCGTGAAGCCTTCTGAAACACTGACCCGGCGCACGTCGGGGACTGATAAAACCTTTGCAGTGACGAGTAACGCAATGACAACAGGCCGGAATATCGCCGACGACGACTTAGCGTGTCCCCGAAGCACGCAGTTTTAATTCGAGTTAACCCGAAAACCAGTCGGTCGTTTCGCCCGCGGTTAGAATCGAAAGCGGTAGTCCCGGCGCGAAGTCAACGCTCCTAACCAATTAGCCGCCAGCGGTCTTGACATGTCACATCACGTACGCGTACGCGACACGTATTGTCACGAGTTGACTCTATTACAGTACCCCATGACACACACACGTACACGCACACACACACACACACACATATATATATATATATATATGTATGTATGTTTGTATATTTTTACTCAATCTCTGGGACACATTTCCGAACGCCCTCACAAAATGGCGGTGTCCGCTGCTAACGGTCCGTCGTATGTGAAATCTAAGAAACATCTGAAAACGGGAGACCTACAGTTATCGATGGGGCCGTCGCACGAAACACGAATCTCTCGTGCGTTACGACCTGAAATTTATTACAATTTTATTCCGTATTCATGCCCGTGACAAGTTAGAAGGCGCGACGCGTCAACGCGCCATTTCGAATTCGGGAGGGCCGCGGCTAATTCCGCCGTTCGCGTCCCGCCGGCGGCGATCCGCGAGCAGCGCCATCCGGCGGCGACGCGCCGACCTCGAACGCGAATCCATGGACGGCCTGAACGCGGATGCTGAAAAAAAAAATCATTGACCACAGACCAAAATGTTATGCTGCCGTTGACACCGCAAAAAGAAATGGAACTCCATAAATGCAACCGGATGTGCATTACAAAATCGGCGAAGGCTCATATGCAAAATAACTAACAATGTTTTTTTCTTGCATTTATACGAAAAAAAACAAGAAAAAAAAACAAAGAACCGCCCCAAATGGAAACGAAAGATTCCGTACCGCCGTACAATATAAAATTATACATATGTATAAAAAAAAAAGTGTGTCAGTTCCGACGCACGAATGGAGTTTACTGCTTTAAGATGATATCGTACATATAGATTAGTATAATGGTAAATGAAAGCATCTATTATATTATTCAAAGCATAATACTCAATTCATTCATTTATTTATGTTAATAGTAAAACAATTGATTCTTCATTTAAGAAAATATTGAAAATAATTATGTTATACAATAAAATCTTTAGTAAGATTGATTTTCTCTATAATTGACGTTATCTTGCGTAATGTTTATCACAGGAACAATAGCGGTATCATTAAACACTGAAACAATTGGTTTATGGTAACTGAAATATGATACATGAATGTCGGAAGATACATGTGTGATAAGTCGTGAAAACATCGCATCAATAGTTGTACCATATCTAGTTGTCCCTGGTGTTCTGTCAGAAATTAAATCTAAGTTCAGTTCATCTTTCAGAAATTGTACTAAACGGAAACCATCTTCTTTATTAAAATCTCCACCAAGTATAAGTGGTATTTGTCACATTCCGATTGATTGAAATGTAAACAGGAACCGTGACGTTTTATTTATTTCAGTAACCATGACGATAGCGTCACGCCATTTATCTAACACTTGATTTTACTCCCATAAAATTCCATACCCCGGGCCTAAATATGAAATCGATTCTTAAGGAGTTAACTCCAATAATTTAGTTGAATTAAAAATTTCGAAAAATTTTTTTTTTTTCGTATTGGGACCCCATTCATCTTTTAACTTTATTTTATTCCTATTATTCGCTCTTACATTGGCCATAGTAATATATACTCTGCGAAAATTTCAAATTTTTACTTATTACGATTCAAAAGATACAAAGCCCTGTCACAAACCGACGAAGAGCCGAGGCTTAGTAATAGGCTCCCATTGTCAACCTTTTGGGTACGGAACCTTAAAAATTACTATATAACCTGTTTGAATTGCATCTTTTATAATATCTCTGTGAAATGTACATTTCAGAAATTTGTGAGGTCTTACAAGTTTTAGGATAAGATATGGATAATGTAAAATCCTCAAAGGGAGTCATCTATAAATTGTACAGCTCAGAATGGGGTTGTCCGGCAAAATGTATCCTCAAAGAGAGTCATCTATAAATTGTACAGCTCAGAACGGGGATGTCCGGCAAATTTATTCTCAAAGAGAGTCATCTATTAATTGTACAGCTCAGAACGGGGATGTCCGACAAATGTATCCTCAAAGAGAGTCATCTATAAATTGTACAGCTCAGAACAGGGATGTCCGGCAAAATGTATCCTCAAAGAGAGTCATCTATAAATTATACAGCTCAGAACGGGGGTGTCCGGCAAAATGTATCCTCAAAGAGAGTCATCTATAAATCGTACAGCTTAGAATGGGGGTGTCTGGAAAAATATCACCGAATCTCATTTAAGGGTAAGAGAGTCAATGGCAAATCGCTCATAAATTTCGAGATTCACACGACGTACTAGTACTGTAATGACATTTTATACTATTTTCCATATCGAACGTATTCTGTAATAAAATTACGGACTTCGTGTGTTATTATGTTCATATTGCTCCAAAGATTTTTCAAAAAAAAAAACAAACAAACAACAGCGGACGCAAACGACAAGTGAAAGAACCTACAAATATTCCTTTCATTAGTATTTCTTTCTCGATTTATCTATTCCTTTGAATGCAATTCACGAAAATACCGCTATAAATCAATCCAAAACCGTTCGTCTGGTAAATATGTGACTTAAGTCGGGGGAGCATTTAGTGTTTACCGTCCCCGAACACCGGTTCCGGACCGCAGTCGTTACCACGACCGAGATCGGGATCAAGAGTAGAAGCGAAACTGTTTCATAGTAGGATAATTCAGCGGTTGTACGTATTCTTAGACGTCGCAGTATAAGTTCATCTCGGACGTTCTGTGGGAGGGTCTAAAACGTGACCGACCGACCGTCTACGCCGTCTGGACCGCAGTCATTACCACGACCGAGATCGGGATCAAGAGTGGAAGCGAGACTGTCTCATAGTGGGATACTTCAGCGGTTGTACGTATTCTTAGACGTCGCAGTATAAGTTCATCTCGGACGTTCTGTGGAGGGTCTAAAACGTGACCGACCGACCGTCTACGCCGTCTGGACCGCAGTCATTACCACGACCGAGATCGGGATCAAGAGTGGAAGCGAGACTGTCTCATAGTGGGATACTTCAGCGGTTGTACGTATTCTTAGACGTCGCAGTATAAGTTCATCTCGGACGTTCTGTGGGAGGGTCTAAAACGTGACCGACCGACCGTCTACGCCGTCTGGACCGCAGTCATTACCACGACCGAGATCGGGATCAAGAGTGGAAGCGAGACTGTCTCATAGTGGGATACTTCAGCGGTTGTACGTATTCTTAGACGTCGCAGTATAAGTTCATCTCGGACGTTCTGTGGGAGGGTCTAAAACGTGACCGACCGACCGTCTACGCCGTCTGGACCGCAGTCATTACCACGACCGAGATCGGGATCAAGAGTGGAAGCGAGACTGTCTCATAGTGGGATACTTCAGCGGTTGTACGTATTCTTAGACGTCGCAGTATAAGTTCATCTCGGACGTTCTGTGGGAGGGTCTAAAACGTGACCGACCGACCGTCTACGCCGTCTGGACTGCAGTCATTACCACGACCGAGATCGGGATCAAGAGTGGAAGCGAGACTGTCTCATAGTGGGATACTTCAGCGGTTGTACGTATTCTTAGACGTCGCAGTATAAGTTCATCTCGGACGTTCTGTGGGAGGGTCTAAAACGTGACCGACCGACCGTCTACGCCGTCTGGACCGCAGTCATTACCACGACCGAGATCGGGATCAAGAGTGGAAGCGAGACTGTCTCATAGTGGGATACTTCAGCGGTTGTACGTATTTTTAGACGTCGCAGTATAAGTTCATCTCGGACGTTCTGTGGGAGGGTCTAAAGCGTGACGGACCGACCGTCCACGCCGACGAAGTCGCCGGGCGAAGGCCAGCCATTCCTATATTCAGTCGCGACGGCTCCGTCATCCGCAGCCGCGTGCCCACACGCTAAAGCCTTTAGAAACAACGGTCACGCGGTTTACGTTGGTTCGGCGCAACGCCCTTCGTTATCTCGGTCGCATTCGCGACCAATGTTCGGGAGTTCTTCGCGGCTCCTTGAGTTTTCAGTGTTACTGGAAATTTTCACGTGGATAAAGTGTCGCCTTCTTTGTTTCACACTTCTTAGAATTCCGTGCCTCAAAAGGTAAAAACCCTTATAAGATCACTTTGTCGTGCGTCCGTCCGTCTGTATGTCAAGACCCTTTATCTCGGGAACGCGTGGAGGTATCCAGTTGAAATTAAAACCGTATACTTAAGTCTACAATCTCTTGAAGTTGTGAAAATATTAAACTTTTAGGTTAACGTAAAAAAAGATACGGTAGTTCATGCCGCAAAAAACGTATATTTTGACACTCTCAAGGAAATCAAAGGGTATTTTCCGTTGACCGAGAACTATGAAATTTGGTAAGTGATACCGTCTTACACTTCAAGTACAGAAAAAAATTGGACAATCATACATTTGTAATTAAATCATAAAATAACTTTGATTAGGTCACCTAACTAATTTAGGTATGAACTGTTAGTATAACCACAATTTCCTATAAGTATGTAATTATAGGTGTTGGAAACTGAATTTCTGGAAAAGCTCGGAAAAAATTGCGAGACTCGACCCCTGAACTATTTATAACATGTACCTGCAAATTTGTACGGAACCCTCGGTGGGCGAGTTCGACTCGCACTTGTCTGGCTTTTTTTTTTACGGCCGGCAACGAGTCTCGCCGCCGCAATCGAGCCTACCGCTCCTTCAACACAAAAGCGAAATATCCACGTCTGTTGATAGCAGTAACATATGTTTGCCCATCCTGCCTTCTGATCACGCGTAACACTAACCTTCTGCACCTGTCTCGTCTCGCTCGAATCGATAACGAGTCGACGACCATTTCTTATACTACGTGCGTTTCCTTCCGCGCTTACCGAATCCTTCTCACCTCGGATCCTCTGCGAGTCTTGAACACCTTCCGGGAATACGACCGCTCCAGGATCGCCGGGCTCGGCGTCCCTTTCGGCTGGGCGACAAGAGAGGCGAAACCGATGGGCCGGATCCGACGACAGAAGTCCCTCATCCGCACGACCTGCACTAAAACTGGCACAGGTCGGTCCGACACCGAACGTTTTTACATTTCGCTAATGAATTCATTCGAATTGACGAGAGCTCAGTAAAAAAAAAATGATAAACAAAAGGTGTTTAAAATCGACACGTTATTAGAGGGTTAGAAGAAATCAACAACGAACCCTAAAATTACATGAAAGCGCACGTGTGTCGTCGATGCGTCCCGGGGCCTTATTACGTAAAAGTAGAAATCGATTGCAATTCCGGAATCGATTTGCGAGTAGAAATTGTTAGGTATAAAAAAATATTATTCTTATAAGCAATTTCGAGTGACTTTAAAGCGCTAGATTAAATTTAAATTTTACACACTTATCGAGAACCAATGGCAGTACAATAATATGCTATAATTGAACTGTTATATTATAGAGTACTAGTCCCTACCTTCCAGCTGCATGATCAGACCCTGAAAATCATTCATGGTCAAAGTACATCTCAAGACGATTTCTACAAGACCAAACACGGCTAGGATACGTTGTTTCATTATGGAGTTCCTGTGTTTACCTTGTGGCTCCATCATCAGACCCTGAAAACCAATTATGGTCAAAGTCCATTTAAAAAATTCCATTAAGCCCAAATAAGGCTAGACTACGTTGTTCTATTATGGAGTGCTAGTGCTTACCTTCCGTCTCCATCATCAGACCTTGAAAATCGCTCATGGTGAGAGTACATCTCAAGACAACTCTGACAAGCTCAAACACAACCAGGATATGTTATTCCATTATGGAATTCCTGTGCCTACCTTCTGGCTCCATCATCAGATCAGTCCAATTATACCATATTATTGTAATGTCTTAAGTCCTCGATAAATGTACAAAGATTTTATTTAATCTAATGATTTACATAAAAAAATTATTCACTTTATACGAAATACGAATGACGGAAAATCGATTGTAAATCGCTTGAGAATCGCTATAGACCAGTCTTCGGTTTGAGAGCGTAATTTTGGAATAATTGCGAAATCGCGATTCCTAACGGTTTTTGAGTTCAAATATGCGATTAAATTTCATTATGCTAATTTAGTGATTTCATTGTAGAGGCAACACTGTTAATAGAAAGGCAATTAGCATTTCGAAATATCAACTTGGGAATTACTAAAATAATTTTAAAATCATGCGAAATCAGAAATCGACTTCTTTTAGGTAATAAGGCCGTGGAACTCTTTCAAACGAATTTAGCGAAGAAACGCGCCCAAAAATTAGTGACATCCCAAAAAATACGTGCAAAAAAATTATGCCAAATCTCGCTTCACGTGAGACATCTTGCGATAACAAGACGTTAAAAGTCAGCTCGTGGTTATGAATTGAATTCCTCGATGGTTCTAAGACCGCCATGACAGAATAACTTATTAGCAGACATCGGATTATATGCACTATCAAAATACCAAAATATGCATGCAAATATGCACTAAAAAAGGGCGAAATATGCACAAAATATGCACAAAATATGCATGCAAATATGCACTAAAAAAATTGGTTGCCTGTAAAGTCGGTATACGGGCGAAAGTTTTACGTGACAACGACTTTGAATGGTAAAATCATTTTAATGTGAATATTCATTCGTATAGTAGGAAGAAGGATGAAATAATAGTAACAATTTAAAACATTTATTTATACAAAGAATTATATTTAAAACATTAATTTATACAAAGAATCTCGCACTGAATTTCATATTAACAAAATTTTATTTTTACCTTTACACATACATACGTATTTATATACAAATATACATACAATAACTTGCAATACATTTGCAAGCTATGCACTAATTCTCTAGTGCAGCGCGCGGCAGACCGATCATAGTTGAGTGGGAGAGAGACGCAAGGCATCGGCGGGCTCTCTCGTTCGGTGACTCATCGTAACGTAACCGAGCGTTACACTTTTTCATAAGTGACTCCCAGCCGCAACCTAATTTAAGACGTTGTCACGTCAAAAGGGCGAAATATGCACAAAATATGCACTAAAAAAGGGCGAAATATGCACAAAATATGCACAATCAAAAAACCATTATTAGAATTAACTTTATTTTCACAATACATAATATAGGTACTATTGGTTGTAATTCTTGTGACAATATACAATAACATATTTTTCAAGGTTTCCTACCGCAAATTTGTGACGTTTGTCACTTAAAACTAATTTATATGCTGAAAATGACCTTTCAACGTCAACTGACGTTACCGGACAGAACTTAAAATTTGGCGCCATTTCTGCCGAGACCTCTTCAGGCAGAATTTGTCCGGTGCCGTTGATAAATGCGTTAACTTTTTTTATTTCTTCGAGACACGGGTTTTTATACAAAACAGCATTTAATTTGCCACGAACTTTTCTGAAAGTGAATTCGAAGGGCGTTATTCTGTTCAATAATATTTCCAATATTTCCAAGGACTTGCACAGAGGAAGGTTTTAGTTTCTAGTCTCTCAATGGCATCGGGTATATTGCTGAAATGTGTCGCAATAAGAGCAATATTTTGTTTAATTGAAGGATTCTCAAATGCCAGCTGGTTTGAATTGATTGCAATGGCTTCTGAACTGTCAAATTGTCCAACTACTTTTATGGCTTCAAAATTCTCAGCATAAAACAATACAGCTTTCAACCAAGTTCCCAACGTGTTAATATTGGTTGTGGAGGTAGTGCTAGGTTTGGCAGTCGCTCCTTATACGCTTGTACTCGCGATGGTGCTTTTAAAACACTTTTTGTAGAAGAAATCAATTTATTGACAATCCCGAATTCTTTTCTGATCTCTTCCGCAACTCGATGTAGGCCGTGGGCTAGACAGGTGATATGAAGCAATTTTGGGTGAATACTTTCAGAGCTTGACCAGCTTTCACCATATAAGTAGTAGCATCAGAAACAAAACACATATTTTCGTCCATAGAAGAATCGGAAAAAGGGACCTGATGGAATCATTTATGAACCGGGCAATAGTTGAATGATTTGTTTTTAGGACCTTGCAAGCAACCAAATGGGGAGTAGAGGGATCTTTGGATAATTTCCCAACAATCAGATTCGCCATATATCGTCCACATGAATCTGTCGTTTCATCAGCTGATATCCATAATAGATTGTTCGAAAGATCGGCGCGTATTTCACTTAGTACTTCTTCGTAGATAGCTGATAGGTAGTTTTTACGAATTGTGGATTCTTCAGGAATTATCTGATTAGTACAATACTTCTTCAGGAATTTTCGGCATATTTCGTTATTTAATTGATGAAAAGGAATATTGCAAGCAACAAATAATTCACATAGATCTTTGTTGAATTCTGTTTAGTATCTGAATTAGAAGTCGAAATATTAGGCAGTAATTGTTGTCGACTTATTGTAGGTTTTTGTCTTGCAGCTAAATGGGAAGCAGTATTCACATGTTGATCGATCTGATATTTTTTTGATGAGGGTATTCGCTTTTCACAAACCTTGCAGAAAATCACAGTGCCGTCAGTCGTAAATTGGCCTGGGTAACATTTTATCCGAGATTCCATTAAAGTCTGGGTATTTTTTTTCACTGGCGGCATTATTTCAACACAAAATCGTAAATAAATACAGCGCGGCCGGCGACACGAAAACAATTGAATTGCGTGAGGCGCGTAAGTGAAGTAAACAACGAGTGCTGTCCGCCCCTCCCCCCTGCGCGCGTCCCGCTCTCGCCTAGCGCTAGCGAGTCGAGTACCTACGCTCGCGGATCGCTCTCGGTGCGCTCTCGCAGTGCGTGCGAGGCAGATGTGTAGATGTGTGGTGTGGGGACGGCGGCGTAGTACAACACGTTTAACACGCATAAATACTAAAATAAGCACTATCGATGAAAAAATACCAAAATATGCAATAACGCTATAAAAATAGCATTGTATGCATTTGCATATGCAAACATGCAAATGCATATAATCCGATGTCTGCTTATTAGTAATACTTTTATGAAAAATTGTAATAAATCTCATAACAGATTCCGATGGAACCTCTGCTGAGGCATAGGGCATACCTCACGAACTGAAGGAAATCTTTAAGGGAACCTAGGACATCTCGACTCTGGCATCTCAATTTATATATGAAAATTCAATACATGCACAAAAGAATATATAAATTGTCGAGAGAATTAGTGATAGGCGTAAATTTAATACGAGAAATAAAAATTGACTGTGTTCACATGTCAGTCGACTACGTAACGTCACTAATTCGTTTAGGGGCTCTGTGTGCGCATGTTCAATAAGATCCCTGGAAATATACAAAATCTACCCTTAAGAAACATTTGAAATCATTATTGAGCAATTGCTTGTTGAAAAAGGGTATTATACAATTTGTGAATATTTATAGAACATGGAGACAACCGGCTCGATTTTTTGCGAATGTATTTCTTTATGTTATAAATTTGTATTTGTTCGATTTAATCACATAAATATATTTCAATTTTTTTGAAAAAATCTACCCTCAAGTTTCTAGCTCGTAATTCTCGAGGGACAACTGCCTCCCGGACGAGCGGTGAACTGGTAAAGCCAAGTAGTAAAATGTAAATTCGTGTTTCATGTATTATTCGTGACCTATGAAATAGAAATATATTCGAACTTGAATTTGAATTAAGCCCTCTGTGTTGGCTCAGCGCGGGTCTAAGGATGTAAACGGCCGTCGGCTCGGCGTGCTCCCGGAGGCACAGAGCGAGTGACTTTTAATTTGCCTCGAAGCGACGACGGATTAGAAGTCGCGCGATTTTCGGGCACTTCCGATTTAATTTATTTTATTGTGAACGACAATTTAACTGTGGAAAAAAAACTGTACGTTATTTGTTTAACTGTCGTCTAGTCACGGCGGTAGATTGACTATAAACCGTTTATAATATTTGTTTGAAATATATTGTTTCACGAGGGACATTTTCGCAAACTTCAAACATTTTCTCCAGTGGGCCAATTATTACGTTTAAACAATTCAAGGATTAATTCATTTCTGTTGTATCTAGTTTTCGTGGTAGATTATCTGCTCTTGTTTAATGAATACTAAAAATATTAATATTTCTCTTAATTTTAATTTTTAATCCCAACTGCTACTTTGTGCGTCGTCTCGAGCTAAGTCGGTCTGCGCCCAGAGCTTGTACCTTTCGGACATACGACCTGTAGGGGAACCGTGGGTAATGGGAGTCAGTGGGCAATCGTGGTCACTACAATAACTCGAGAAACAAAACGCGCTCAGTCGCAAACGCCACGCATCCAAGGTCATTTCACCTCATACACCCCCCCGCACCAACGCGTGCTTACTTCGCGCTTAGTGCTCGGAAGATACGGCCGTTTTAGTGTTTTGCGCCATTTTCTTATAATTTTACGTGTGCACAAAATAAACGGTAAGTCAATTTCTGTTATACATTTCGACTATTTATTCATTTCATATTGTAGTTAGGTCATTTGCGACTGGTTTTGTGATACATACGAAGTGATAAATTTTTAAATTATTGTTTTATAACCTATTTTTTTCAAATTGTTAGATGAGGGTAATGAGAGTCACGGTGACTCCCATTTCCCGTAGTGATTTTCGTTACCCAGAATAATTATGGCGTTCACATGATTCGATTTTTTATAGTTTATTTATAGTGTATTGTCTGTTTTGCAGATGCCAAAATCACCGACGA
>BGZK01002934.1:0-35000 GCA_005406025.1 Eumeta japonica | reverse complement strand
ATCGCCTTTTTTCCCTACACAACAGTGAAAACCCTAACAAAATCGGCCTGGAAACAAATCTTCCAGAGCCGAAAACATCCATGCAAAGTGACAATTGACATCTGGTGACGTCATACTCAAAAGCAGTCGATGATCCCTTTGTTTTTGTGGTCATCTGATTCATCCTTCCATGCTGCGTCGACGTGCATAAATCTAGATTTTCTCGTGGCCCATTCCGCGGAAAATCTGGAAGACGCACAATAGGTGAGTCCTGACCAATCCCGAGGAGATATTCCGGAAACGGGATTGGATAAATGACCATAATATAGATAAGTTTGTTAGGCCCAATACCCGGCACCTACTGCATTTAATCCGCGATCTCCTGGAATTCCCGTTCCCGAGAAAACTCCTTAAAACCGAAACCGCGTAACCACGAGGTCCTGGATCCCAAGATCGAAATAGAGAGCTTGACATACTATTCGCCTTGCATTCCCAAGGATTATAAATCGACACCTCAATCGTGATCTTACGACCTCTGGTTCCCGAAAACTTGGAAAACCATTTGCCGGGACTTCTAGGACTTACCCCGGCTATAGCACGGGAACGGGACAGTGCGTCAAATGTGCAAATAGATAAGTTTGTCGGCACACGCAACTACAACGTCCGTGCAGATTTTCAGAATTTTCCGCTGTCCAATCACGAGAAAATTAAGAAAACTAACAGAGTGCCAAGGCCGAGCCGAAATTTGCCAAATTTGTGTCGAAACCCACCATTGGCGGGGCGTGCGAGGTATCATTCGGGTGGGCTCTCGAGAGCTACAACCCCATATCCCGATTTTGATCCTGCGACCTCTGATCCCGACACAAACCGAAGAAAACAACATTCAATTTAGGCCTAATGCACACCGGATAGTGGCTGGATTGCTGTTTAACCTGTTAAATTAAAATCTCTAAATTTACCAATATAATTTTATTTATTTAATTCATTCAAACTATAAAATTGTTAAATTTAAATTTAATAAAATTTTAATATTAATTTTATTTATAAAGATCCTATAAAATTGGCCTCAATATTAATCCGGGTTGAGACCTTATATAAATTGTAAATTAATTATTGTAAATTAATTAAATTTAACTGATTAAACTGAATTGGGCCAATAATCTTAGTCCCAATCTTAGTCCCAATTTTCTATTTCTTGTTTATTACTGATATCATCGTTATTGATTTATTTATTTTATTTACTTATTAATTGCTACTGATTTAATTTAACACAACTAAATTAATAACTGCACACCGGATAATGGCTGGATTGCTGAAAACCGACTTTAACCTGTCAAATTATAATCTTCTAAATTTACTAATATAAATTTATTTATTTAATTCATTCAAATTATAAAATTGTTAAATTTAATATAAATTTAAATATTAAATTTATTTATAAAAATCTTATAGAATTGGCCTAATATTAACCGGATTGGAGACCATATATAAATTGTAAATTAATTATTATAAATTAATTAAATTTGGATTATTATTATAAACTAATTAAATTTAACTGGATTAAACTGAATTGGGCCAATAATCTTAGTCCTAATCTTAGTCCCAAATTTTTAACTGATTAAACTGAATTGGCCAATAATCTTAGTCCCAATCTTAGTCCCAATTTTCTTTTGTTTATTACTGATATCATTGTTATTGATTTATTTATTTTATTTACTTATTAATTGCTACTGATTTAATTTAACACAACTAAATTAATAACTGCACACCGGATAATGGCTGGATTGCTGAAAATCCGACTTTAACCTGTCAAATTAAAATCTTCTAAATTTACTAATATAAATTTATTTATTTAATTCATTCAAATTATAAAATTGTTAAATTTAATATAAATTTAAATATTAAATTTATTTATAAAAATCTTATAGAATTGGCCTAATATTAATCCGGATTGGAGACCATATATAAATTGTAAATTAATTATTATAAATTAATTAAATTTAACCGGATTATTATTATAAACTAATTAAATTTAACTGATTAAACTGAATTTTGGCCAATAATCTTAGTCCCAATCTTAGTCCCAATTGTCTACCCTTATTTATTACTGATATCATCACTATTGATTTATTTTATTTAATTTATTCTATTTACTTACTAATTGCTACCGATTCAATTTAATTCAACCAAATTAATAACCAAATCAATTTAAATATTCAACAATTGAACTGTTTATCAACCCAACTACATATTATACCTTGCAATTATTTTAATTTGATCCTTGCAATTATTTAATTTGATTGAATTTCACCGAATCATTAATCTGCAAAACATAAATTGTTATTAAAATTGTTATTAAATTGTCACTAATTATTAATAATTATAATTATTACTGACTAATTAAATTATTTCTGATACCTCAAATCGACCAACTAAATTAATTTAATGTATATAACTATCAATATTTAATTAAATTGAAAATTTATTTTAAATTTACTAATTATTAATAATTATAATTATTACTGACCTCAAATCGACTAAACTAAATTAAGTTAATGTATATAATTATCAATATCTAATTAAACTGTAAATTGTAAATTGTAATTTACTTTAACTTGCTAACTAATTATTAATAATTATAATTAATTAGGATCTTATTATTGTATTGTCTTAATTAAATTATCCTGTAATAGCACAATAGATATAATCTAAATTATCAAACTGCTTTGTCTTACCTCATAACCACTGACTGATTAACCAATTAACTAATATTCCAGCTGTTACATTATATTGTACTGCCTGTTAATACCGACACTTAATTACATCCAATTACATTTCATCTCAGATCTTAGACTGCTAATCCCTTGAACGTGTGACTCGTTCGCACATACATAGATCATAATAAAATAGTAAGACAACAAAAATAGCAAAATGAGCAGGAGAGTCACGGAGACCATGCCGCCGGACGAGGTGCCCCTTCGGGCGCAGAGGCGGGTGGCAGGTCGGAAACTGGCGTCCTGGCAAAGGCAAGGCAGGGAGCGGCGAAAAAGCTCGCCAAACCAGCAACCCTGACCTTCCCTTGAAGCTGGAGAGGGCAGCATCGAGATGCCGAGGCAGACAGAGACACCGGAAGGTGCCTCCGTCGCGCCTGTAGGGTTTTGCGAAGCGGGTCAGTCCCTGCCAACCATCCCTCCGCCTTCACCAGCACTCGGCCGCCAATACAGTCGCCGGCCTCTGGTCGCAAGAGGGCTCCGCGAAACCGGAGCCCACCGCCGCCAACCGGGCGGCGGTAAAATAACAGCCTCACTAGGGAGGCGAGGGACGAGCTGAAGCGTTGCGCAATATAAGCAGGAGGTGAAAACCTCCGTCTGCGAAAAATTGCAGCGCATCGCTGCGCTCGCCCTTAGCCTCGAAGAGTCTCCCCACCACATTCTGGAGGTGGAACGGGAGAAGACCAAGAGGGCTCGCGACCTTGAGGCGGCTGAGAAACGACTGCAAAGACGACGGAGCACCACCTCGACAGATGTCTGAGGGTGGAAACCGCCGTCGCCAACATGGCGGCCGAGATCAAGAGGACGCAGGACGCCAGACAGGATGGACATCCCCAACAAGTTGGAGGCTCCGCAAGACACTGGAGATCAAGCCGACGACCTATGCGGCGGCTGCGGCAAAGCCGAAACTGCAAGCGGCCGCGAAGCCGCAAGTTCCTGGCCCAAAGATCGCCGCTGCCCACACCTTATCGTCTCGTCCCGATGCGCCAACCACACCAGTGACCAGGTGGTCAAAGCCATCAGGGAGGTGGTTGATGCAAGGGAAATGGGGTGGGGTGGATAGAGTGAGGAAAGCCAGGAACCAGAAGGTCGTCCTCCGCGTCCGATGACGCTATCAAGCGCATCGAGACGCGCATTAAAACTAAATCTAAAGATCCCGCGTCCAAACCGGAGCCATCGCTACCACTTATCATTATACGGGATGTCCTGAAGGTCAATTCCGACGCACAGATCGTTGAATCGCTGAAGAGGCAAAATGGGCACACCACCGAAGGTCTCGATTGGGAAAGGTCGAGGCGCGAGTCCGCTACCGCAGACGTGCGCGAAACCCCTCGAGTGCCATCCGGTCCTCGAGGTGTCGCCCGCGCTATATACGCGTCTCCATAAAACCGGCTACGTGTATGTGGGTTGCAGCGGCGACCGGTTTGGGACCAGTCGCCTCTAGTGCAGTGCTCGCGCTGTCTTGGTTTCGGCCATAGTAAGAAATGGTGCCGAGAACAAAATGACAAGTGCGCGCACTGTGGAGGCGATCATACAGGTCCCACGTGTCCAGACCGCAAAGCTGCTCAACCCCAAAGTGCATAAACTGCACGAGAGCCGGCTGCGAGGACGTCGCCCATTCGGCACTTAGCCAAGAATGCGGCGTCCGCGCCAAATGGGACGCTATAGCGCGGACAAAGGTCGCGTACTGTTAGCGGCGGGCGCCTCGGCTGCCCAAAACCGTACACATGGCTGACGGCTTGTCGGTGGGAAGTGAGGCTGACCACGCATCTCTGCGGTTCATTCAATCCAACCTGCAGCGGAGCAAGCTCGCTACGGCGGAGCTGCTGGTTGGAGCGAGCAGGCGCAAGATTGCAGTGGCACTAGTCCAGGAGCCCTACGTGGGCAATACTGGCGAGCTCGGGCGGTACCCGGCTGTAGGGTCATCCAACGGGTGGCCCTGCGTGCCGGACCCGTAAAGCCGCCATCCTAATCCTGGACAGTGACGTGGACGTCGAGGAAGATCAAACACTCATCGACGAAAACGTCACTGCTGCTGTAGTCACGGCCGGGAACTGCAGAATTGGCGTCGTGTCGGTCTACTTCGAGTGCGACAAGCCGATCGGCCCATACCTCGACCGCGTGAAGTGGGTCTGCTCGAAGCTCGGGACGAACAAAATCATCCTGGGGCGACGTCAACGCATGGAGCGTGGTGGGGCAGTGAGCGCGACGACGCGAGGGGAACAGAACTCTGCGACTTCCTCGACGTGGAGGGGTTACATGTACTCAACGAAGGGAATATCCCCACGTTCGAAGTATACAGGGGGGACCGTCTCTTGCGAAGTACGGTGGACGTGACGAGTGCAGCTCCGCTCTACTGGATAGAGCGGAGGAATGGCAAGTGGTCCGAGGAGTAACATCCTCGGACCATAACGCAGTCACGTTCAACGTACGCACCGGGGGGCGGTCCGGACCTGAACCCTTCCGGGGCAACACACGAATCTACAACACAGCGAAGGCTCGGTGGTCGGAGTTCCTAACAGCGTTTGATAACGCGAAGGAAGAAAGGGCTCTGACTGCCGGGACGGTGGAGGTTGTAGACTCGTGTGACCGACTCGACGAGGTCGTGGATCTGTACACCGAATGCGTCAAGCACGCGTGCGACACTGCCATACCGCGAAAGCGCTCGATGCGAAGACCGAAGCTCCCTTGGTGGAGTCCCGAACTAGAGGGGCTGAAAAGGGATGCGAACACCAAAAAGCGTCGCATCCGAAACGCAGCCCTAGCAGACGCCGGTATGTGGTCGAGGAATATGTGAGAGCCAAGGAGGTTTATGAACGGGCAGCAGCGGATGCCCAGACGACGAGCTGGAAACGGTTTTGCACCGCCCAGGACAGGAGAGCGTATGGGATGGTATCTACAGGGTCATCAGGAACACTGGGAGAAACCGGGAGGATGTTTTACTTATCAACGACTCGGGCAGACGTGCAGCCCGAACGAGTCTGCCGTCCTCCTGGCGAATACCTTTTTTCCTGATGACCGTGTCGACACGGATGGTCCGTACCACACGGAACTAAGAAGACGAACCGACGGAAGTATCCGCCCGCCGGAGGCTTCGGATATCTTGTCCGAGATGGACCCGCCTTTCACTGGGGCTGAAGTGAAAATGGCCCTTAAGGCATTCAATCCCAAAAAGGCCCCTGGGATTGACGGGTTCACTTCGGATATATGCCAGGCTGCCATCTTGCGGGACCTGGGATTGTTCCTAGCCATGGCGAACAAATGTTTGCAGCTGGGATACTTTCCCCGGGCCTGGAAGGTAGCGACCATAAAGGTGATACCGAAGCCAGGTAAGGACGACTACTCCCGTCCAAAGTCTTACCGTCCCATAGGCCTTCTCCCGTAATGGGAAAACCGTGGAAAGGATGCTCGTCTGGCGCATCCAATGGCATATAATGCCGAAGCTGCAGACGCGGCAGTATGGTTTCATGCCACAGCGCGGGACGGAGGACTCCTGTACGATCTGATGACACACATCCATAATGAGTTAAATCTCAAAAGAATTATTGTGATGGTGTCATTGGACATCGAGGGGGCCTTCGACAACGCGTGGTGGCCGGCTTTACGAAACCAACTGCTCGTCCACAAATGCCCAGTAAACCTCTACGGCATGGTAATGGGTTACCTGAGAGACCGGGAGGTGGTGGTCCGATACGCCGGAGGGGAGTCCAGGAGGATGACTTCGAAGGGTTGTATACAGGGCTCGATAGCCGGTCCAACCTTTTGGAATCTCGTCCTTGACTCCTACTCCGCGAACTCGGGGACCTCGGTGTATACGTTCAGGCGTTCGCGGACGACGTGGTCCTGATGTTTTCCGGACAGTCAGCCTCAGCACTGGAGGCGGAGACCAACAGGGCACTAGCCCATGTGAGGGACTGGGGCGATCGAAACAAGTTGAGGTTTGCACCATCGAAACCAACGCGATGGTGCTCACCAGAAAACTGAAGTTCGATGTCCCGGTCATTCGCATGGGCAACACAGAAATTGCCCTTGTTGACGAGATCCGCCTCCTAGGTCTTACAATAGACAAGGGTTGACTTTCATACCCCACGTAGCCAAGGCGTGCAAAAGGGCTGCCAGCATTTATAAAGGCATAGCCAGGGCGGCCAAGGCTACCTGGGGGTTGAGTCCGGAGATAGTCAGGACGATATACGTCGCCGCGATAGAGCCGATAGTCACGTACGCTTCGTGCGCTGGGCCCCGGCAACTAAAAGCTCGGCGGAAAATGCTGGACGCGCTACAGCGCAGTGTAGCATTGAAAGCATGCCGAGCTTACAGAACGGTCTCTCCATTCCGCGCTGATCCTCGCGAGGTTGCTCCCCAGACATACGGGTGAGGGAAGCAGCCAGACTCTATGAGGTGAAGCGCGGAAGTGAATCGGGGACGTCTGTGACCGGGAGCTCGAGAAGCCCGTGGACTTCCGCGAAATGCCGCATCCCGCGCACACTCCCGAACTCGGGTTCGAGAGCGTTGAAGACCTGGATCCATCAACAGTCGACCGTCTCGCCATTGTCGGGCCGCACATATATACCGACGGCAGTAAGACCGAAGGTAAAGTAGGTGCGGCCCTGACAGAGTGGCGGGACGAAATGGAATCCGGGAACTCCACGTTCCGGCTCGAATCCTTCTGCACGGTATTCCAGGCAGAGATGTTCGCGCTGCACAGGGCGATAAAGAGGGTCAAGGAAGGCAAGGATCGGCTGGTCAACATCTTCAGCGACTCAAAGTCGTCGCTGCAGATGTTGACCGCCCCCAAAACCTACAACCCTCTGGCCCATGCAGCGCGCCAAGACATCAGGGATATCGTTGCGGAAGGCAGGGAAGTGCGCCTATTCTGGGTGCGGGCACACGCGGGAACCACGGGCAACGAGCGTGCTGATGAGCTCGCCAGGAACGCCGCCCTGAAAAAGAAAACGGCAGCGGATTACGATCGCTATCCGCTGTCGTACGCCAAAAAGGTGATCAGGGCGGCGAGCCTGGACGAGTGGCAACAGCGTTACACCGAGGGAGGCACTGGTGAAATAACCAAGTGCTTCTTTCCCCGAGTGGAAGGGGCGTATAGGGTCCTCTCGCGATTCACGATCACGCCCCCGATAGCGCAAACCCTAACGGGACACGGCGGATTCGCTCAGTACCTGAACAGGTTTAAGCTGAAGGATTCGCCGTACTGCGCGTGCGCCCCCGATAAGGTCCAAGATGTACTGCACGTTCTCGAAGAATGCCCAATCTTCGGGAGAGAGCGTGCAGAGACCGAGGCGGGCACTGGCGTCGTAGTCGCGAGGCATGGTTTTCCGGCTCTCCTGACGACGAAACAAAAGAAAAACATTTTTGAATTTTGCGAGCGGGTCACGCGAAGGTGAAAAAATGAACAATGGAAAAGGAAAAAAATAAAGAACGTGAATGAATAAATAAATGGTGGAATGGAAGAATGGAAGAAAAAGGAATGGAATGGAATAAGCAAAAATGCGACAGGGGCAAAAAGCATCAAAACAAAAAAAAAAAACCTAACCTAACCTAACCTAACCTAACCTAACCTAACCTAACCTAACCTAACCCAACCCAACCAGGAGCCAAGCCAAGCAACACGCGTTCGTATCGCCTCCGCGGATAAGCTTATGTAAAATACAATTTCCCGCGAAATTAAACTGTCCGACAACAGTGTAAAGTGCAAGTGTCTTAGTGATCGAATATCGGTGTCAACTGGTGAGAACCCGACGCTATCCTGGAAATTAAAAATAAAGTTTTCGAAAGTGCCCAAAGAAAAACCGTTCCGGATATCGGTAAAGGTCGTGCTTAGTACACAATAAAGTGCACACCACAGGCCGCCACATATCCCTCAGGAACAACATAGCAGGAAGAACTCAGGAAACTAAATATTTCCCGGAAAGAAAAAAAAATTTCATCTCATAAAGAAGACCCCTATTCTTAACTTAAGTGACATATATCACACGGTGACCTAGTAGACATTTGTCACCAAAGATTGGCTGAGTCAGAAGTTAAATGTAAACAGGGCTTAATTTGAAAATAGAAACCGATATACATATCACCAAACGCGCGAAAACGAAAAACCGAGACATAAAATACAAAAACACGCTGAAAATAGGTGCGACCAAAAATTTCCTCGCAGATCATAAAGTGCACAAATACGATAAGTGGACAGAACGGATTATATTCCAAAATAGTGCTCTTTGTCAAAGAAGTTTTCGAAAACACCTAAAGTCCTACAAATCAGAATAGGGTCCAAAGGTGAAAAATAATTTCCCGCTGACAAAGCACCACATATCGCGGCCACGACCGAGCCAGTACACGTGCACTGAAAGTTGCAAATCTGCGTCATTGGGGACGGCGACCGCATTCCTTAAGGCGACCTCTCGGAATTCGGTCAGAACGTGCGTCATTAGGCACGTGTACACGTGTTTACAAAGTCTAACAAAATCGGACTAACAATATAATAACCATTGCCAAAAAATTTGGATCAACACTCAACACCTAATAACAATAATAGATACGAAACGCAATAGTTGTAACTAACAAATCTGCTTGCTGTGCAGTAAAGGTAACCACCATTACACACTCACAAAATTATTAAATAAATACTTAAATAAAAATAAAAAAAATAAAAAATGTCGACAAAGAGTCAAAGCCGCACCGAAGAAGTTGCAGCATCTCACATCAAAAGGCACAAAACCCCGGCTGAGAACTTTACAGTCGAGGATGGTGAAACGCCCATTGAGAGTGCAAACCGACTTGAGTGAAGCGGGAAGCGTAAAGCGATCCCAACCCGCAAAACAGTACGCAGGTCGAACTCAGACGGTGCGCAACACAAAAGTCCAAGAATGGGAGCAAGCAATGCCCCTCGTCACCACAAGAAATAGAAGAAGGTTCGATTCTCCCCACCATCTCAGCCCTCTGAAAGTAAAATAGAAGAGAGAAGGTTGAGCATGTTACCGAGAACGAAAAAGGGAAGGGGGCGGAGATGGACCATGAGGGAAGCAAACGAACTGCTTCTGAAAGGCAAAGAGGCTCTGAGAGTGCAGGCAACATGAAGCGAGAGTGCAAAGCATCGCAGCGGAGTGCCTGCAATCACTCTACGAGATCGTACTCGCTCTTCGGACCCCGTTCTAGACATAAATACAATCTAGAGGCCGAACGCACCAAACACGCACAAGAACTGGTGCGAATAGAAAGGCCCACAACAAAGATTTGACGAATGTCGTTAAAACGCTGACAGAAGAACTCAGCCAGGCGAGAAGACGTCCGAAAAGTCTGGACGAAACAAAATCAATAAGGGACTGGCTGGGTTATGAAACAGAGGAAAACAAGGAGACAAACAAAGACGTAAAGAAGCGACTACTAGATATAGAAACCTCTCTAAGGGAAATAAAGATGGAGAAATCCAAAACGAAAGTAGAAAGCGTTGCACCGTCCACTAAGAAAATGGAAACGGACATAAAGACGCTTTCGGCACAATTGGATGAACTCAGAAACAAATGGGGGGCTCTAAAGAACGAAACTAGCAAAACGCTTGAAACGTCGAACAAAACTCTCCACGAAATAAAAAACCTCCCGAAACAACTGTCCGCGAACGAAAAGGTAGAAGAACAACTAAAAGCCGTTCAATCGGCAGTCGAAAATGTCAGCGAACGTCTTAACAGTGCCAGGGATCCAGTCGTGCAAATCGATCTGCATGAGCAATTGCAGCCGCTGCAAGAAAAAATGGAGGCAATGTCATCAGCAATGAAGACGATGAGGGATAAAAGAGCCCAGACACCGCCAACGCCGGGAAGGAATCTCGAAAGAGAACTGGCGGAAGCTCATAAAAGCTCTACAAATCCCAAACCCTCATACGCAGAAGCGGCTGCGAAATCACCAACCCCAACCGAATCACACGTTGATAGTCTCCTCAAAGGACAAAACCCATACGGGAGAACACGTCCTTCAAATAATTAGAGAGGCTATCGACACAAAGAAATCAGGTGCGAAAGTGGAAAGGGTCCGAAAAGCCAGGAACCAAAAGGTGATACTGAAATGCAGCACGAAAGAGGACATGGAGGCCATCCAGAACAAAATGAGGTCCCGTAAAGAAATAAAAGTGGAAGCGGCCAAAGCGGCGAACCCTGCTCATCATGAAGGGGTAATGGCCTACCACAAGGACGCGGACATTATTGAAAACGTTCTGGCTCAAAACAAGCACTTGGTTAAAGACATTAACTTGAAAGAAGTGACGATACGGGTCAGATATAGGAAGAGGGCACGCAACCAACTACAGTGCCACCCAGTACTAGAACTAAGCCCAAGTGTCCACAAAGATTCCTAGAAGCAGGAAAATTGTATATCGACCTCAAAAGTCGCAGTATACGATCAATCCCTCTGGTCCAGTGTGCTAAATGCCTAGGTTTGGGCACACAAAGCTGTTTGGGGAAAACTGCGTAGTTAGTTACTGCGCGGACAAAACTCATGAATGGGAAAAATGCCCGCGTAGAAAACAAAATGAGGAACCGAAATGCAAGAACTGCTGGGAGAACGGGATCAAAACTGAGGCCAACCACGAGGCCTTTAGCAACAAATGCAAGGTGAGGCAGAAATGGGATGAAATAGCCCGATCGCGCATTGCCTAAAGGGCAACGACATGGAAACCGGCGACGCTCCCACAGAAGTGGACACAAAACGATTCTGATGATTCAAGCGAATCTCCAGAGATCCAAAGTAGCGACTGCAGAGTTACTCCAGCTGGCGACAGAGAAAGGGATATCGATAGCCTTGGTTCAGGAACCCTATGTAGGAAACCAAGGCATCCTAAAACAAAATCCCGGCACCAAAGTAATACAGTGCACTGTCGGCCGCCAGAAGCCAGTGAAAGCGGCGATAATTGTTTTCGGAGACAAAGTAGAGGTTTTACATGACCCACAACTAGTCACGGAAACCGAATCGGCCGTCCCCATTAAAAATAGGCAGAATGAAGCTGGGTATCATCTCGATCTACTTCGAAGGAGACGAGGACATCGAGCCATATATCATCAGAACGAAAAGGCTTGCAAAAATCTGGGAACAGAAAATCTGATCATAGCTGGCGACATAAATGCGTGGAGCCACTGGTGGGGAAGCCAGAGAGAAGACAGGAGGGGCCAAGCTTACAGAGATTTCTTGGACGAAATGGGCTTCCACATCCTCAACACAGGAAGCACTCCCACCTTCGAGACCTAGGGGCGATAGAATCTGCAGTAGTATAGTAGACGTGACCGCATGCAGTTCCCCTAATAGGTAGAGTCGAGAATTGGAGAGTGGACAGAACGGCAACAACATCGGACCACAACGCGATCGTGTTCAACCTGCGTCTAAGCGGGCCCATAAAACCCATGGAGCCGATAACCACGCGCAGATACAACACGAACAAAGCAGACTGGACTGAATTCTGTCTACAGCTCAGAAATACTCTTCAGAAGAAGGGATTGCCGAAAAGGTCGAACGAACGAAGAGACCTGAGGATTTGGAAGCGAACAGCAGAGAATACATAGCTGCTATCCAGGAAGTCTGTGAAGAAATATTTCCGAAGATAGGACAGAGGAAAACAAAAGCGAATCCCCCCTGGTGGACAGCGGAACTAAGCGCTCTAAAAAAAGACGTCTTGCGCAAAAAGAGGAGAATCCGCAACGCAGCCCCCACGAGAAAAAAGGCCGTAATCGAAGATTACCTTACGGCCAAGACGATATACACTCAGAAAGCCGAAATAGCACAGACAGAAAGCTGGAAAGAGTACTGCACGACCCAGGACAAGGAAAGCATGTGGGACAAAGTATACAGAGTAATAAAAAAAAGGTAGACTGCCAGACACATTGCTGAGAAACTCTGAGGGCAAAACACTGAGCCCACACGAATCGGCAAAACTTCTCGCGAACACATTTTACCCCGACGACTCTGTATCGACGGATATGCCATTCCACATCCGAACGAGAGAAAGGATAGAAGACAAACCTGTAGAAGACCTAAGACTGTCGGAAGATGATCCACCGTTCACGAGGGTGGAACTAAAGGCAGTCCTGAGAGAGTTAAATCCGAAAAAGGCTCCGGGACCAGACGGCCTGACGGCAGATATCTGCATAGCGGCGATAGAGAGCGAGATGGAAGTATTTCTAGCGATAGCCAATAAATGCCTGGAATTGGCTTACTTCCCCACGCACTGGAAGACCGCACATGTCGTCATAATACCGAAACCTGGAAAAGAGGATTACACCTCCCTAAATCCTACAGGCCGATAGGTCTACTACCGATCCCGGAAAGATAGTGGAAAAATTAATGATAGGCCGAATCCAATGGCACATGATTCCTTCACTCAGTCCTAAGCAATACGGGTTCATGCCACAGCGAAGCACGGAAGATGCCCTCTACGACCTCGTTAATCATGTCAAAAAGGAGATAGAAAGCAAAAAAGCGGTACTCCTTATTTCACTTGATATAGAGGGCGCCTTCGACAACGCATGGTGGCCAGCACTAAAAACACAGCTCATCGACAAAAAATGCCCGGGTAATCTATACCAAATGGCATGTTCGTACCTCACAGAGCGGAAAATAACGGTCAATTACGCAAGAGAAACGGTCACAAAATCCACAAACAAAGGTTGTGTCCAAGGATCCATATGTGGACCGACCTTCTGGAATATAATCATCGACTCGCTTCTTCAAAGACTGACCGACGCAAAGGTACACTGTCAGGCATTTGCCGACGATGTAGTCCTCGCTTTCTCGAGTGAATCGAGCTCCACCATAGAAAACGCCGCCAACGAAGCTATGAAAATCGTCACAAAATGGGGTTCCGAAAATAAGCTGAACTTCGCACCACAAAAAACACAAGCTATGGTGCTAACGAAAAAGCTGAAATTTCAAAACCCCACCATACAGATGGCGGGCTCCCAAATCAACCTAGTCGAAGAGATAAAGGTGCTCGGCCTAATAATAGACACGAGGCTAAACTTCCGGTCACATGTAGCGGCAGTCTGTAAAAGTCTATCGAAATCTACAAGCGACTAGCCTGCAGCGCAAAAGTAACATGGGGTCTGAACAGCGAAATAATAAGGATCATATACACAGCAGTGATCGAACCCATCATGATGTACGCATCGAACACATGGGCTCCGGCGACCGAGTTAGAAATGATCAGATCGGCTCTAAGCTCGCTTCAAAGAGGTTTTGCCATCAAGATCTGTAGAGCCTACAGAACGGTCTCACTCACCTCAGCTATGATCCTTGCAGGCTTACTTCCACTGGACCTCAGAATACGGGAAGCGGAGGCGCTGTACAAAGCAAAAAGGATTATCGATGGACTATCTTCCACCAGGAAAGAGCTAGAAAAGGACATTGCAAACACTGAGAGGCCACACCCCGCAAAAGCAATGTCCATAGAATACGAGCTCGTAGACGAATCGGATCCCGATCCCCTTGGAAAATTGCCGGCCCGCAAATCTACACGGACGGCAGCAAAATTAACGGAAGGGTCGGAGCAGCGATCACCTGGTGGACGAACGATACAGAATCGGAATACCAAACTCTCAGTCTACATCCTTCATGCTCAGTATATCAAGCGGAAATGTACGCCCTGTATAGAGCAGTCGCAATGGTTAAAGCCAGTCGAGAGAAAGTGGTGAACATTTTGAGTGACTCTAGATCATCACTGGAACTCCTGAGCAACCCGAGAACGGGACATCCATTAGCACACGCAATAAGGGAAAGTACAAGAAACGCTAACGCTGAAGGAAAAGAAATCTACTGGCTGAGAGCACACGTGGGCACAAGGGCAACGAAAGAGCAGATGAACTGGCAAAATCGCTGCCCAAAAGGCTGATGCCGACTATGATTACGAGAAAATTCCCCTATCCTGGGTAAAAGCAAGATAGGGAGGAGACGATTCTGAAATGGCAAACACGATACGACTCCTCCCAGACCGGTGCAATAACGAAAACATTCTTTCCTGACGCAAAGAAAGCATACGCAACGATCAGGAAATTGAAGCCAACACCGGTCCAGACACAAATATTCACAGGACACACGGGAATAGCGGAGTACCTGCACAGATTCAAACTCTTACAGAGCCCGAGTTGCGAGTGCGACGCCGATAAAATCGAATCAGTATGGCACATAATCCTTGAATGCCCCAGGTATGAAGTTGCACGCTACGATCTCGAACACAAAATCGAGACAAAGCTGGAAAACAAAAATGCACGAAATAATGGAGAACCCCGAAAAAGAGTGGAATTCTTGTCATTCGCAGAGAAAGCCTTCCGGGAAGCCACATCCAGACATAGATCCATGAACCGAAAGCGCAATGAAGAAACACCTCCAACTGCGCCGACTTCAGCCCCAACACAAAACCCCAAGAGAATCCGAAAACGAAGCTACAACACTGCGCACGACGACAACGGAAAGAATGTTACGTTGCGCAGAAACAGCAGGAAAGCCTGGGATACGAACAAGGGGAGTGGCACTGTTCATGGACGAAAACACGGAAAGGCTAGGAATAGGCTTTGAAGCCCATGGGGAAAGAGCAGCGTTTCACTTTCGCCAGGACTTGCCAACCTCATAAACGGCAGTACCAGTAAAACCATCCTAAAAAGGAAAACCTTTGATTCGCTAGAACAACTAGTAATCGAAGGTGAATCCTGCAGAATGGTACGGACCAGAAACAAGATCGTCCTACTATTCACATGGACCGAGGATACACCGTTTATCCAGGCAAGTAAAGTACTACACAAACTAAGCGAAAGTGAACAGGCAACACCCGAGTGATAAGCATAGACTCTATGTCAGTCGGCTACGAAAAAGGCAATGTCGAAGATTATCTTGGAAGCATAGCAGCCTCCGAGAAACACAAGATCGTAATGTATGAAGATCGAGGAGAAAATCTCAGTTATCTTCACAAATACGATCCGGCATGCTCAACGACACCGATTGACAGCTGGGGACATCCTGTCAAGGACCCAGAAGAAATGAGCGGCTCGGAGCGTCTCCGAAAGCAAATCCAAGCTGAAAAGGAGACAAAAAACCGCGAAGCGAAAGAGCTAGCCCGCGAGCAACGCCCGAGACCGGTAAAAACTGGAAAACTTCTTTCGTGCATTTAATGCAGGAATAGCCACAAACTTAAGGCATTCACCAGCAAAAGCGAGTGTTCGACAACAGAGGACAAGGAAAAGCCTCGACATCTAAAAGATAACGAACGATTCACCAAAGTCTAGCCCGAAACCCACAAAGGCCGACCTAGGAGAAGTCAAACCTCCCGTCGTTATGCCTGTCGAGAATCCGAAAGACCACATGAGGAACGCCTTCCTCGAGTTCGCTGCACTAACAATAGCGATACAAGATGTCACCCAAACAATGTGTAAAAACATTCTGAACATATACAAGAAAGGGGACATCGAACAGCTAAAACGAAAACTCGAGGAAAACGAAGGCACCATATACAACAATAAGTCGTCCCAATATATACTCGGAGACGCAAGACAAAATATGGCGGCCTACAATGACACATGCGGACTCGTATATCTCGACGAACAGGCAACGAAAATCACAGGCAAGGCCAAATACGAAACTCAGAAAACGATCCAATAGTGGTAATGACCAGAGACACAAAGGTAGCCTTGGAAGAAAGAATCCTGAGAACGATGAAAAACTTTCAAAGGAAAACGACCAAGACTACTCGGAAACATTTACCGACTGGGAAACACCGAAAATTACATGGATCAACGGAGTACCTGGATGTGGGAAAACAACGTGGATCGTTCAAGAATTTGACAATAAAGGGATTGCATAGTCACCGCGACCATTGAAGCAGCAGAAGACCTAAAGCGAAAACTGGCCAACAGAATAGGAGCCGAAGCAACGACCAGAGTGCGCACGATGGCTTCTGTATTAGTGAACGGGTTCAAAGAACACACACACAACCGTCTCCTAATCGACGAGGCTATGATGAACCACTTTGGCGCAATAATAACGGCCGCTCTGCTGGCCAAGGCCAAGGAACTGCTGCTTATCGGCGACATAAATCAAATCCCTCACATAGACAGACACAATGTCTTTCCGATGAGCTATGAAAAGCCAAATGCTGTAGCAAAAGTCTCCCGAGAACTGCTACGATCTTACAGAAACCCCATGGATGTGGCATATGCCCTCAACGAAATTTATAGCGGCATATACTCCACACAGGAAGGGACCCGATCATTGACGTTGGATGGTTACGACAGAAACAAACTCTCCATATCACTACCTCAAACGCTCTACCTGGCCCACACACAAGCTGGCAAAACAGAGCTAAAAGCCATGGGATGCGGACAAGGTAAAGAATCGAGAGTGTTAACTATCCATGAAGCGCAGGGTCTAGCCTCAAAAAATGTGGTAATAGTAAGAACAGCGTCGAAGAAAGCAGAAATTTACAACAGCATTCAACACGCGGTCGTAGCAATCACGCGTCACACAGAAAATTGTATTTACCTTACGGTAAATTGCAGTGACGCGATAGGGAGACTCATACAAAGGGCTAACAATGCTACATCGGAACGAATAATAGAGTACAACGCCAAGATGGCAATAAGATCCCGGGACATAAACTCGGTCAGAGAAATAACCAAACACCGAAGAAAGCCGGAACAGTACTGACCGGGTAAATAAAACACCGGATCAAAGCAAAGAAAGGCGTCAATTTAGAAACGAAGCGGACAAAAATGGCGTTCCACACACAATGACATCCCAATGCGCGGTGTCAGAGCGGACGGGTTGCCCGGCTCCCTCTAAAATGGTTGAGCTGGACAATGGCTGACCGTCCTGTCGTACTCGTGAACGGGTGCCGTGCAACAGGGACAAGGACCGCCATCACGACAGTGAAACAGTGTTTAAAACAATAAACAAATAAAATTTAATAAAGTGAAAGACATATTAATTGTGAGAGTGACAGAAAAGTGGTTGCAGAACAGTACAGCAAACAAACTAACACATTGACAAATGAACAATGCCAGTAACAAAGGTGCGGAACATAAGAGTCTGCAGAATGTAATGTAAAAAAAAAAAAAACCTAACCTAACCTAACCTAACCTAACCTAACCTAACCTAACTAACACCAAACCAACCCCGCCAAAGCCGCACAACGCGCGAAAAATAAATTCGGGGATCAGTTTTGGATTGGATTGCAGTGTTTAATGTGTCAGTTGATGCGGGACGACGAGCCCTGCACGAAAGTGTTTGAATCTCTTAAATCGGATTCACAGAAAAAATTTTATAGTGAAAAAAGTGTTTTCCCAAAAGTGAAAGTGTCGCTATCTCCTAAAAGCGATCGACGACCCCCCCATTTTAAGGCACCGTCTGGAGCGCCCTACAGAAGGGCGCCTGTCTGCTGACTTCGGGATTTTTCCCGTGGCCCGTTCCTGAGAAATCGGGAAAATTGTGAAAACCACGTGGCCACGAGGTCCCAGTTCCCGAGGTCGCAGAACATCCAGCATACGCTCGGAAACTGCGCCCGGAGAGGGCGAACAGATAGCCGTGTCGGGCTGACCTCTACGACTTCAGGTTCCAGAAATATCACGAGAAAACCATTTAGAGGTTAGTCCTGACTTACTTTTGGGGGTCTATCTCGCGGGAGATCTGCGACACCCAGTTTTTGTTTGTGCATTCGACGCGTGCCTGTCGGAGGTACGACCGTGCAAAATCCCGAATTTTCCGTGGCCATTTCCGGGAAAATCTTGGAAAACCAGTTACACGGCCACGAGGTCCTCGAAGGAGAGGACCTAGAGATTCGAGAGAACGCCAAATTAAGGCTCCGGCGAAGACGTGCTGAGTGGTGCTTTTAAAATTTTTGGACTTTTAGAAAAATTTTATTCATATTTTAAAATTTTGAAATTTATATTAAAAGTTTTAGATATTAATTAATTTATACTTACAGGGATTGTGTCCTACAGAAAGATTGTAAATTTTAAATTTAAAAATATTTTTGAAAAATTTTTATTTTTTATTTTTGAAGTGTTGAGTTTTGTTCTTGGACTCCTAGGGCGTGTAGCCCCAGCCACTTCACTTTAGTGAAGCAAAAATCTAATTAGTTTTTGATATCTCGAGCCGTTCTCGAGATATCACGTTTGAAGAAAATTGAAAAAATTTTTTATAAAACTACCCTCAAATCAAAATTTATTTTTTCAAAAGTGGTTACGTATCTTGGCCTCCTGAGTCCCCCTGTGAGGGTCATTTTTTCGGCTTAAGCTTACTTTCAAAATTAATTAACTTTTTATAAAAAGTGCTTCTGTATCGCTTCGGAGGGTGCCTCTGGATCGATCTGGGCCGGTTTTGTTTCGGCCTGTATCTCGGAGTGGGGTGAGTTTAGGGGAGGCTCAATATCAGTTTCGGCTGTGGGAGGACCCCCGGCACTCAGCCCGAGAGCAGGAACAGCGGTCGGAGAGTTTTTAGGCAAAAAATTTTTGAAATTTTTAAAAAAAAGTCATTTTAGAAAATTGAGGGTGGGCTCTATCGGTAGCCTATGTGGTGAACCGCTTCTCGTAAGAGAAGTCAAAATTTTGTTATTTTCGCGATATCTCCAGCCGTTTTTGAGATATCGCGAATTTTAGTTTTTTGCAATTTTACCTACCCTCAAAAAATTTTAACATTTTTGAAAAGTACATTTTGGATAAAGCAAGCTCTTCTCGATCGCTGGCCGTTGGTCCCGGATTTTTCTGGGGCTTACTTCCGGAGATATCGGTTCTCGCCTGTGGGGTTCCGCGCGAAGCTCCGGCACTGATAACAAATTGTTATACCTATACATTGGACAGATATAAATTTCATATTACTTATCCCATTTAATTATTGGCTGAATTTATTTGACAGTAAATTGTCTAATTTGAAAAAATTTTATTTTACTCAATTTTGGGTTTTTATGTTAAAATACAAGTGGGGATCTTAGATTAGAGCTTATTTTGTTTATTTGATCAATTTGGCTTTCTTAATTGTTTTATTTAATTTTATTTTAATTTAATTAATTTGATTTATTCTTACTTAATTCTTCTGTTTTTAATTTAACTTAGTGTTTTATTTTGTGTAAAATTTGTCTTTGCATTTAATTTTATTTTATTTTATAATTTAATTTTATATAAATTTAGGATTTATTCAAAATATAAGTTGTGATTTGAAATTGAGTATATTCCATTTATTTAATTTAAATTGATTTTAATTGTATTAGTTGATATTAATAGATTTTATTTATTTTTATTTTAAATAATTTAATTTAATTTTAATTGTGTTTTATCTTATAGTTATTTTATAGTTTAAATTCGGTTTACATTTATTATCCTGCTTGTTTACTTACTGAAAATTATATTGGACACAATCCCAAATACAAAACGTCTTAGGCTTGTAACTGTAAAAATAGTGTGGGCGTTTTTAGCAATTTTACAAAACCTATTTTAAATCTAAATTTTACACTTTTGCATTGACATCTACTTTAATTTTATACATTTTATTCTTTGATTTTATACATTTTATTCTTTGATTTTATACATTTTTCTTTGATTTTATACATTTTATTCTCTGATTTTATACATTTTATTCTTTGATTTTATTATTGATTATTTTACTTTATACATTTTATCAATTGACAACGCCCCGTGAATAGAATTAATAGAGTAGATTGTTGGAAGCTCTCTGGTCCTGAAAATGTCGTCAAGGCGGGTCGTAAAAGGGCGTCATTGTCCAAATCCGAGAGAGACGGTAATGTCCCGGCATTGACGAAAGGGCGCAGAAACCGATGGCGGCGACAAAAATCTGTAAAACAGCAAAACAGAGTTGACGCCGCCATCGGAGAAAGCGCCTCAAAAACTCCGGACGGGCGGGAACCGGCGGCCGCTACCGCGTCGGTCAAGACGAAGGCCGCAAGCGAGCGTGCATCGGCTCCCCTCACAATAAGTCCGCCAAAGTTGTTGGTGGAGGTGGAGCCGATGGACAAAATTGCGGCACTGGGCAAAGAGACCGACGCGGGAGTTTTTACAGCGATACAGGCCGTCGGGGATTTTGCTAGGCGGGCGAGCCTGAGGGAGGAGATTGGCCGCCCGTCGCTGTCCGGAGCGGGGGGACCGAGGCCGAGTGACCTGTCGGGGGGAACTCCGCGGTGCGAGTCCCGGGGGTCCACGCCTGTGGGTGTCCACCCGATAAACAGGGTGGCATCCGCGATAGGCAACCTCGCCGTGGGGGCGAAGAGCGAGCTCGAAAGTCTCAAAAATATCAAAGAGGTTAAAGAATCGTAATCTTAAAGCTAGACATTAACGAGCTCGCTCTTCGCCTCGATGAGTCCCGCTCCAGATATGTGGTGGAGTTGGAGCGGGAAAAAGCGAGGAGGGCCGCGGAACTCGAGGCCGCGGAGAAAAGGTTTAATAAGATTAACCAAGAGAACCTCGACAGGTACTCCAAGATGGAGAATAAAATGGAAAAACTCCTGGCCGAGGTCGCCTCCACTAAGGAAATGCTGGGATGTGCGCCCCAGCATTTCCTTAGTGGAGGCGCTGGCGGAGATCCGCAAGGTCGTGGCGAGACCTGCGCCGCGTATCATGAACTACGCTGAAGCGGCGGCGAAACCAAGACAGCGGCCGCCGCCGCAGACCCTGGCCCCTCTACAAGACTTGGTACCGGACACACCCTCATCGTGGCTTCCAATTTGAGAACCACACCGCGGAGCACGTTATTACGAAACTTCGCGGGTGGTGGATGCCAGGAGATGGGTGGCCGTGGACCGATGAGGAAGGCCAAAGGTGGTGTTGAGTTGCTCCTCTGTCGAAGATGCTAAAAAGATAGAGGAGCGGCTCAAGATACGCGGCGCCGACTTAAAGGTCGCCAAGCCAGAAATGCGGCTCCCCACCGTCATTATTCGGGACGTGCTTAGGGTCAACTCGGATGAGGACATTGTTAGGTCGTTGAGGACCCAAAATCGACACCTATCCGAGGGTCTCGATTGGGACAAGGTCAGGGCCCGTGTATGCTACCGGAGACGGGCGCGCAATGACCTTGAGTGCCACCCGGTGCTCGAGGTCAGCCCAGAGCTATATCATCGCCTGATCAAGGCCGGCTTTGTATACGTGGGCTCCAAAGGCGCCCGGTATGGGACCAGTCCCCGCTGGTGCAGTGTTCGCGCTGTCTCGGATACGGACACGGCAAGCGTTTTGCAAAGAAGTGTCCGAGAGGTGCGCGCACTGCGGCGGGGAGCACACTGGCGTAACATGCCGGGCCCGAAAGGATGGAGAGCCCCAAAATGCGTAAATTGCACAAAGGCCGGCTGCGAGGACACCGCACATGGGGCATTCAGCTCGGAGTGCGGGGTCCGAGCAAAATGGGATGATATGGCTCGGTCGAAGGTGGCGTACTGCAGCAGCGCCCCTGCCTGACCGCACACATACGGCCGAGGGATCGTCGACCGAAGGATGCACTGACCGCGTATCTCTGCGGTTTATGCAGTCCAACTTGCAGCGAAGTAAATTAGCTACGACTGAGCTGCTCGTTGAGGCTGCAAGGCGAAAAATTGCGGTAGCCATTGTTCAGGAACCCTATATTGGGAATATTGGCGAGCTGAGACGGTACCCGGGTGCAGAGTCGTCCAAAGACGGCTCCGCGGAGGGGACCCGTCAAAGCCGCCATAATGGTCCTGAGCAGCGACGTGGACGTCGAAGAGGATCAAACCCTCAACGGCGAAAACGTCGCAGCTGCCGTAATCAAAGCCGGAAACTGCAGAATTGGCGTCGTGTCGGTGTATTTCGAGGAGACATGCCCATCGGCCCGTACCTCGATCGCGTGCGATACGTCTGCTCAAAACTCGGGACCGACAAAATCATCCTGGGGGCGATGTCAACGCGTGGAGTGTATGGTGGGGCAGCGAACGCAATGATGCGCGCGGTGTCGATCTCTGCGACTTCCTCGATTCTGAGGGCTGCACATCTTGAACGAGGGCAATACGCCCACGTTCGAGGTGTATAGGGGATCGTCTCCTCAAGAGCGTGGTGGATGTGACGTGCAGCTCCGCTCTACTGGATAGAGCGGAGGGATGGCAGGTGGTCCGAGACGTAACATCCTCGGACCATAACGCGGTCACGTTCGCCGTGCGGGTGGAGGGACGATCCGGCCCTCGGCCTCTCTGGTACACGAGTCTACAATACGGCAAAGGCTCGATGGTCCGAGTTCGCAGCAGCCATGGATGCTGCTCTTAATGAACGGACTCTGACCACCGAGATGGTGAAATCTGTGGGCTCGTGCGACCAACTCGACGAGGTTGTTGAGACTTACACCGAATGCATCCGACAAGCTTGCGACGCTGCCATTCCACGTAAAAGCTCGAACACGCGTGGACTGAAACCCCTGGTGGAGTCCCGAGTTAGAGGGCTGAAACGAGATGCGCGCACAAAGAAGCGGCGCATCCGAAATGCGGCCCCGGCAGGCGGGAGTACGTGGTCGGGGAGTATGCAGGCTAGGAGGTTTACGAAAGGGCAGTGGCTGAGGCGCAGACCACGAGCTGGAAACGGTTTTGCTCTGCACAGGATGGAGAGAGCCTGTGGGACGGCATCTACAGGGTCATCAGGGAAACGGGAAAACCGGGAGGATGTCCTATTAAAACTGACTCGGGACAAGTAATAGGTCCGGACGAGTCAGCGACCCTCCTGGCGGAAACCTTTTCCCTGATGACCGTGTCGATACTGACGATCCGTATCATACGGAAGTCAGAAGGCGAACCGACGGGAGTAGTCAACCACCCGAAGCTTCGGGGATCTGCCCGGGTGGACCCACCTTTACCGGGGCTGAGGTTAGGTTTGCTCTTAAAGCATTCCACCCTCGAAAGGCCCCTGGCATTGATGGGTTCACCTCGGACATATGCCAGGCTGCCATTTTCCGGGATCTGGGATTGTTCCTAGCGATGGCCAATAAGTGCCTTGAGCTGGGATACTTTCCCGAGCCTGGAAGGTGGCGGCAATCAAGGTGATCCCGAAGCCGGGTAAGACTACGCCCGTCCGAAGTCTTACCGTCCTATAGGTCTGCTCCCTGTGCTGGGCAAAACAGTGGAAAGGATGCTGGTCGGGCGCCTCCAGTGGCACTTAATGCCAAAACTTCAGGCGACGCAGTATGGCTTCACGCCGCAGCGCGGACGGAGGACGCCCTTTATGATCTGATGACACATATCTATCAAGAGTTAAATCTCAAAAGATCATATTAATGGTGTCATTGGACATAGAGGGCGCCTTCGACAACGCGGTGGCCGGCGTTGGAGACCCAGCTGCGCGCCCTTGGCTGCCCGGTGAACCTCCATGGCCTGGTCCGAGGCTACCTTCGGGACCGGGAGGTAGTCGTCAAGTACGCTGAGGGAGTGCAGGAAAGGGACTTCAAAGGGTTGTATACAAGGTTCTATAGCCGGTCCAACCTTTGGAACCTGATCCTGGATTCCCTACCGAGAACTCGGGGAACTCGGCGTATACGTGCAGGCGTTCGCGGATGATGTGGTCCTCATGTTCTCCGGACAGTCGGCTTCGTCGATCGAGGAGGAGGCCAACCGCGTCTAGCTCGCGTGCACTGCTGGGGAGTCAGAAATAAGCTGAGGTTCGCGCCATCGAAAACAAACTCGATGGTGCTGACCAAAAGCTGAAATATGACGACCCAGTGGTGCACATGAATGGCGAGCGGATCAGCTCGGTTGGCGAAATACGCCCCTCGGTCTGACCATAGACAAAAGCTGACGTTCATTCCTCATGTCGCCAAGGCTTGTAAAAGGCTACTAATATTTACAAGGGCTTAGCCCGAGCGGCCAAGGCGACGTGGGGTCTGAGTCCGGAGATCGTGAGGACCATATACATTACCGTGATAGAGCCTATCGTTCTGTACGCTTCGTGCGCTTGGGCACCGGCGACGAGGAAGCTCGTGCGAAAGATGCTCGACGCTGTCCAGCGCAGCGTCGCTCTGAAGGCATGCCGGGCTCACCGTACAGTGTCCCTGCATTCCGCGCTCATCCTCGCGAGGCTGCTCCCCAGACATTAGAGAGGGAAGTGGCCTGGTTATACGAGGTTAAGCGCGGAAAGATTTAGGGGACACTTTTGTCGACCGGGAGCTCGAGAGACCCGTGTATTTCGGCGATTTGCCTCACCCCGCGCACGTGCCCGAATCGGGTACGAGAGCGTCGAGGACCTCGACCCCCAGACGGTGGACCGTCTCGCCGTCGTCGGGCCGCGCATTTTCACCGACGGTAGCCGCATCGAAGGCAAAGTCGGAGCGGCCCTGACGGAGTGGCGGGACGGTAGGGAGACGTGGTACTCGACGCTACGACTCGATCCCTTCTGCACGGTCTTTCAGGCGGAGATGGTCGCGCTGCAAAGGGCGATACGGAGGGTGAAGAATGGTAAAGACGGGCTGGTCAACATTTTCAGTGACTCCAGGTCCTCCCTGGAGGTATTGGCCGGCCCGAAGACCTATCACCCTCTGGCCCATGAAGCTAGGCGCGACATCTCCGAGATCGTTGCGGAAGGCAGGGCTGTGCGCTTATTTTGGGTTAGAGCGCATGCCGGAATCGCGGGAAACGAGCGTGCGGACGAGCTCGCCAGGCGCGCCGCCCTCACCAAGAAGACGGCAGCGGACTATGACAGGTTTCCGCTGTCGTACGCGAAAAGGTGATTAGGGCGGCGAGCCTGGAAGAGTGGCAGGAACGATACGCCGAGGGAGGCACAGGTGAAATCACCAAATGCTTCTTTCCCCGAGTGGAACAAGCGTACCGGGTCCTCCGAAAACGGAAATGACGTCCCACTTGGCGCAAACCCTTACGGGACATGGCGGGTTCTCACAGTACCTACATAGGTTCAAACTGAAGGACTCGCCATACTGCGCCTGTGATCCCGCTAAAATCCAGGACGTGCTGCACGTTCTCGAGGAATGTCCAATGTTTCTGCGGGAGCGTGGCACTGGAAACGGAGATTGGCGTCATTGTCGGGAGGGGAGTTTCCAGCAATATTGAAGACGACCGAAAAGAGAAAGCTTTTGTAAAGGAGAACCTCAACATTAAATAGACTTGATAAAGAAGGAAATTATAGAGGCAGATAAGGAAAGGAAAATTTACATAATGAAATGGAAAATAGGGATGATAGGGAAAATAAATGTAATTAGTAATAATATAGATTAAGATAAATGTTGTAATACGATGTGGAGAAATGGAATCAAGAATTAAACATAAAAAAAAAAAAAAAAAAAAAAAAAAAAACCATATAAATTAAAAAAAAACATAAATAAAAATGGAAGAATGAAGAAAATAACGATGGATCTCCCCATTTATAATGGAACGAATCCGACAAAAGTATGCCGGTCGCCATGCCACGGGGCAGCAGATAAAAAAAAAACCTAACCTAACCCAGAAGTCACAGCCATACGCCGCCCGGTAAGGTGAAAACGCCTGCTCCGTACTCTGAAAATTACTGAGCCGGTCAAACGCGTTGGATTGTGGTGAGTGGTCTTAATCGACGCAGAAAATTTCTGTGAATCCAGTGCTGGCAAACCTTAATGATCAAATTAGTGAAAAATCTTACGATGAAAAATAGTGTTTTGAAATATAAAGTGCCCCGATCTCGTGAAAACGATCTGCGAACTTCGGTTTTGCGCTACCACTGACGGCTCTTTACGAGCTGCAACCGACGTGTCGAAAACCAGATTTTTCTGCGGCCCGTTTTGAAGAAACAAGAAACCGAAAATACGCGCGCGAGGTCCTGGTTCGGGAGTCCGGGAACGGTGCCAATATCAACAGCGGGCGCTGACGACGAAAGTTCAACGCCGTATCCCGCTCATCCAGGCGACTTCCGGCCCGGCGCGCCTCGGAAAACCGGAAATTTGGTGAGCGGCGATCTCTTCCCGGGGAATACTGGAAACAAGATCGACGACCCCTGGCTTTTGGGCGTTGATCGAAGCGCCCCATCGAGAGAAGAACAGGTGCCGAACCGAAAATTTTTCGTGGCCCGTTCCGGAGGAAATCGGGAAACCCGAAACCACGTGGCCACGAGGTCCCGGTTCTGAGTCCCAGGACGACGCGCGACACGTCGGGTGATACGGGCGCCAGGTGAACCAAAACTGTTACCGCTCGCCTCTGCGACTCGTGGTTCCCGCGCCGGGTCCAAAACCCAAATCAAGGTGAGTGGCATAGGTACCTGGTGAATTCCGGAAACGGATCGGGGTAAAAGAAATACAGATAAGTTTGTCCGCCCCGTTATGCTACGTGCTGCTTTTCCCGAATTACGTGGCCCGTTCCCGAAAAAATTGGAAAACTGGAAACCGCGTGGCCACGAGGTCTGGGAAGAGGGACTTAGGGTCGGGAGACGGCTCAAATTGCGGCCGTCGGAGACGAACTGGCGGTGCTTTGTTTTAAAATTGGACCAGAAATAGGGATTTTATTGGTGTTAGAAGAAAACAAAAGTTTTTGTTAATTTTAACCATTATTATCATTAAATTTTTTAATTAATTTAATATTCGATCCTGTGGATTGATGTATAAAATTTAGTGACCGAAATTATCAGAGTCCATCAATCCATTAAATTTACCACAATTTACCATTAATGGAAGATGGTGCCGTGGCCTATACCGAATGTTGTTTTTAGTGTGCTTTAATTGTTAATAAAATTTTATTTCTCTTTGTCCTTATATTAAATAGTAACTTTTTTAATAAATGCTAATTACTTTTAATACTTAATTGTTACAGTTACTGAAATTATTATTTGATTTTATTATTGTATATAAACTTATTGTCATTTTATTATTTTATTATTATCTTAAAATTTAAGATTATGCTCTGTCTATATTATTTTAATTTTACAAAAATATATAGAAATAAGTTTAAATTAAATAATTAATTACTGCTTGATTATTAAATTACATTGATACGGTATAGGGTTTTTGGTGGACTGATGAAATATTGAAAATTCTCATGTGACTTGTTATATTTCATTGTTTCATGTTTTAAATATTGATTTGGAATAAATACAAATTAAAAATTATAATATATTCTGTTCTGAAAACATTTATATTCTATATTTGATAATTATTATTGTCATATAAGATTATACAAACTTTTAATTAATTTTTTTAATATTGTTTTTTGATTTTGTTATTTTGATAATTCTGATTTTATTCTATATTCTATGATTTGATTTCTCTAAAATTGGCTTGTGGCTGATGTTGATATTTTATGTTTTGTGTGAATTTTGAAATAGGTGAAAAACTTTAATTGTTTATATTGTTTGAACTGTTTATGCCTGATTTTGGTCCAAAATTTAATTTGATTATTCTGGAAATTTATTATACTCTGTTTACATTTTGAATTAATTTATACTTAATTGGCCAAGATTTATTCTGTCCCAATAAATATACTACCAATTTGTCCAATCTTAACTTCCGATTTAAAATTTATTTTCTTTATTTAAATTTTGATAGATTTATTTTATATTCAATTTTAATTATTTATGTTACATTAGTCCGGTATCAATCTCTTTGTTATTGATTAGATCACTAGAAATTCTATTAGACTTTTATTTTACGAATTAAATTTAATTTACATTTTAATTGTTATAGATTAGTTACTACCATAACTACACTATTTGAATGTTAGTCCAATTTTAATTATTTAAGTTTTGAATGGTTATAACTGTGTCACATTTCGGTTTTAATTTTATTTTAATTGGCTGAGGGTTCTATTAGGCCGGGATTTGCGTGTTGGCTGTTAGCGGTCTGCCTGTATAGGACTGAAACACACGTCTGTCTGTCTTTAGTTAATACCGATTGGTAGCTACTGGACAGTATCAGCGAAATAACCGCGTAATCATATAGAATTAAATAATCCGCGTCGATTGAGATCACCTGTCTCAGGCGAGACTGGAACCGGCAAAAGTTCAAAAGACCGTCATCTGACGAGGCTTAATTTCGTTGACCTGTTTAAAGTGCCATATTGGTGCTCGATCGCCTGGCCTGCTAGCGGGGAGAGGCCCTAGAGCGGCTTTACTTGTCCCAGGGAGTTTTTCTCTTTCCCTGATAAGGTTGAATCTGCTTTAGTTTTGGGTGTATATTATTATTAACTTTAACTTAGAATAATAATTTTAAAGTAGGGTCGAATATCTACATATATTCTTGTTTTAGTGTTTTGGGAGTATAATATTATTAAATTAACTTCAAATAATTTTGGGGTAAGGTTAAATATCTACATTTTATTCTGCTTTAGTTTTTGAGTGTTTATAATTATCAATTTTAATTTTAAAATAAATTAAAGCTTTAAGTATTCATATTATTACTATCTTTTAAGTGTTTTATTTGCCAACCGGATGTGGCAGGCTACCAAACAGGTATCAGCGAAATAACCGCGTAATCATATAGAATTAAATAATCCTCGATTGAGACTTGTCTGAGGCGATTGAGCACGGGAAGGCAGCAAGTTCAAAAGACCGTCATTTGAGCCGAGGGCTTAAATTTCGTTGACCTCTTTAAAGTGCCATAGGTGCTCGATCGCCTGGCCTAGCGGGGAGGCCCCTAGAGCACGGTTAGGTTTTTTTTCTCTTCCATATTGAATCTGCTTTAGTTTTGGGTATATTATTATTAACTTTAACTTCTAATAATTTTAAAGTAGGGTCGAATATCTACATATTATTCTATTTTAGTGTTTTGGGAGTATTACATAAATTTAACTTCAAATAATTTTGGGGTAAGGTTAAATATCTACATTTTATTCTGCTTTAGTTTTGGTGTTTATAATTATCAATTTTAACTTTAAAAATATTTAAAGCTGGGTATTCATATTATACTTATCTTTTAAGTGTTTATTTGCCGACCGGACGTACGGTAGGCTACCGGGACAGGTATCAGCGAAATAACCGCGTAATCATATAGAATTAAATAATCCGCGTCGATGAGACTCCTTCGACGCGACGGAGACGGGAAGGCAGCAAAAGTTCAAAGAGGTCATTTGAGCCGAGGCTTAATTTGCTGACCCTTTAAAGTGCCAGGTGCTCGATCGCCTGGCCTGCTAAAGCGGGAGGCCCCTAGAGCAGCTTTACTTGTCCTTAGGGAGTTTTTTTTTTCCTTGAATTCCTTCATCTGGGGCAGATCATGACAGCTGGCATACTGTTGTGTTATTTGGCTATATTAAATTTTACACTTTACATTAGGTAACTTTTAACTTTATACATTTTATCCTTTATTTTATTATTGAGTATTATTCATTTGACAACGCCCCCGAAATCAAAAGCACTAGATTAGATTGTTGGAAATTCTCTGGTCCTGAAATGTCGCAAGGCGGGTCGCAAAAGGCGTCATCGTCCAAACCCGAGAAAGACAGTGTTGTCCCAGCAGTGACGAAAGCGCAGAAACCGATGGTGGCAAACAACAAAAAGCATGGAAACAGCAAAATCAGAGTTGACGCCGCCGTCGGAGAAAGCGCCCCAAAACCCGGACGGGTGGAATCTCGGCCGCCACCGCGTCGGTCAAGACGAAGACCGCAGCGAGGTGCATCGGCTACCCTCACATAAGTCCAAAGTTGGTGGAGCCGATGGACGAAATTGCGGCTCAGGGCAAAGAGACCGATGCGGAGTTTTTCACTGAATACAGGCCGTCGGATTTTGCCAGGCGGCGAGCCGAGGAGGAGATTGGACGCCCGTCGCTGTCCGGAGTGGACCGAGGCCGAGGACCTGTCGGGGAATCCGCGGCGGGAGTCCCAACCACGCCCCGGTGCCCACCCGATAAACAAGGTGGCATCCGCGAGGTAACCCGCCGTGGGGGCGAAGAGCGAACCGAAAGTCTGAAAAATATTAATAAAGAGGTTAAAGAACCGTAATATTAAAACTACAGATTAAGAGTCTCCTTCGCCTCGATGAGTCCCGCCCAGATATGTGGTGGAGTTGGAGGAAGAGGGCCGCGGAACTCGAGGCCGCGGAAAGTTCAACAAGATAAACCAGGAGAACCTCGACAGGTACTCAAAGATGGGAAAAGCTGGAAAGACTCTAGCCGAGGTCGCACCGGGAAATGCTGGGGCAAATGCACGTTCCGGAAAGTTGGAGAACCGAAGGTTGTGACGAGACCTGCGCCGCGTGTTATGAACTACGAAGCGGCGGCGAAACTCCAAGACGGCGGCTGTCGTTGCGGCGCAAAGACCCCTACCCAGGAATTGGATACGCACCCCTCATCAAGAACCACACCGCAGAGCATGTTATTACGAAACTTCGCGGTGTGGTGGATGCCAGAGAGATGGTGTGGCCGTGACAGGATAAGGAAGGCCAGGGGACAAAAGGTGTGTGAGAGTTGCTCCGTCGAAGACGCTAAAAGATAGAGGAGCGGCTCAAAATACGCGGCGCTTAATCTAAACCGAAATGCATTCCCACCGTCATTATTCGGGACGTGCTTAAGGTCAACTCGGATGAGGACATAGTTAGGTCGTTGAGGACCCAAAATCGACACCCATCCGAAGGTCTCGATTGGGAAAATCAGCCCGGCATACCGGAGACGGGCACGTAATGACCTTGAGTGCCACCCGGTGCTCGAGGTCACCCAGAGCTGTATCATCGCCTGATAAAAGCCGGCTTCATAATGCGGGCTCCAAAGCGCCCGGTATGGGACCAGTCCCCGTTGGTACAGTGTTCGCGCTGTCTCGGATACGGACATGGAAAGCGTTTTTGCAAAGAAGTGTCCGAGAGGTGCGCACTGCGGCGGGGAGCACACTGGCGTAACATGCCAGCCCGAAAGGATGGAGAGCCCCAAAATGCGTAAATTGTACAAAGGCCGGCTGCGAAGACACCGCACATGGAGCGTTCAGCTCGGAGTGCGGGGTCCGAGCAAAATGGGATGATATGGCTCGGTCGAAGGTGGCGTACTGCCAGCAGCAGGCGCCCTGCTGCCGAAGACCGCACACATACGGCCGAGGATCGTCGACCGAAGGATGCACTGACCGCGTATCTCTGCGGTTTATGCAGTCCAACTTGCAGCGAAGTAAATTAGCTACGACTGAGCTGCTCGTTGAGGCTGCAAGGCGAAAATTGCGGTAGCCATTGTTCAGGAACCCTACATTGGGAATATCGGCGAGCTGAGACGGTACCCGGGTAGAGTCGTCCAAAAGACGGCTCCGCGGAGGGGACCCGTCAAGCCGCCAATGGTCCGGAACAGCGACGTCGAAGAGGATCAAACCCTCAACGGCGAAAACGTCGCAGCGCCGTAACAAAGCCGGAACTGCAGAATTGGCGTCGTGTCGGTGTATTTTGAGGAGATGCCCTCGGCCCGTACCTCGATCGCGTGCGATACGTCTGCTCAAAACTCGGGACCGACAAAATCATCCTGGGGGCGATGTCAACGCGTGGAGGTGGTGGGCAGCGAACGCAATGATGCGCGCGGTGTCGATCTCTGCGACTTCCTCGATTCTGAGGGCGCACATCTTGAACGAGGGCAATACGCCCACGTTCGAGGTGTATAGGGGGACTTCAAGAGCGTGGTGGATGTGATCAGGCAGCCCCGCTCTACTGGGAGCGGAGGGAATGGCAGGTGGTCCGAGACGTAACATCCTCGGACCATAACGCGGTCACGTTCGCCGTGCGGGTGGAGGGACGATCCGGCCTCGGCCTCTGGTACACGAGTCTACAATAGCAAAGGCTCGATGGTCGGAGTTCGGAACGGCAATGGATGCTGCTCATGAACGGACTCTGAACCGAGATGGTGAAATCTGTGGGCTCGTGCGACCAACTCGACGAGGTTGAGACTTCACCGAATGCATCCGACAAGCTTGCGACGCTGCCCACGTAAAAAGCACGCGTGGACTGAAACCCTGGTGGAGTCCCGAGTTAGAGGGGAAACGAGATGCGCAGCAAAGAAGCGGCGCATCCGAAATGCGGCCCCGGCAGACGGGAGTACGTGGTCGGGGATATGTGCAGGCTAGGGAGGTTTACGAAAGGGCAGCTGAGGCGCAGACCACGAGGAAACGGTTTTGCTTGCACAGGATGGAGAGAGCCTGTGGGACGGCATCTACAGGGATCAGGAAACGGGAAAAAACCGAGGATGTCCCTATTAAAACTGACTCGGAGTAATAGGTCCGGACGAGTCAGCGACCTCCTGGCGGAAACCTTTTTCCCTGATGACCGTGTCGATACTGACGATCCGTATCATACGGAAGTCAGAAGGCGAACCGACGGGAGTAGTCAACCACCCGAAGCTTCGGGATCTGCCTGGGTGGACCCACCTTTACGGGGCTGAGGTTAGGTTTGCCTTAAAGCATTCCACCTCGAAAGGCCTCGGCATTGATGGGTTCACCCGGACATATGCCAGGCTGCCATTTTCCGGGATCTGGGATTGTCCTAGCGATGGCCATGCCTTGAGCTGGGATACTTTCCCCGAGCCTGGAAGGTGGCGGCAATCAAGGTGATCCCGAAGCCGGGTAAGGAAGACTACGCCCGTCCGAAGTCTTACCGTCCTATAGGTCTGCTCCCGCTGGGCAAAACAGTGGAAAGGATGCTGGTCGCGCTCCAGTGGCACAATGCCGAAACTTCAGGCGACGGTATGGTCGCCGCAGCGGACGGAGGACGCTTTATGATCTGATGACACATATCTATCAAGAGTTAAATCTCAAAAGATCGTATTAATGGTGTCATTGGACATAGAGGGCGCCTTCGACAATGCGTGGTGGCCGGCGTTGAGACCCAGCTGCCCTTGGCTGCCCGGTGAACCTCCATGGCCTGGTCCGAGGCTACCTTCGGGACCGGGAGGTAGGCCAAGTACGCTGAGGGGGAGGCAGGAAAGGGACTTCAGGGCTATGGTTCTATAGCCGGTCCAACCTTTGGAACCTGATCCTGGATTCTACTCCGAGAACTCGGGGAACTCGGCGTATACGCAGGCGTTCGCGGATGATGTGGTCCCATGTTGCTTCGTCGATCGAGGAGGAGGCCAACCGCGTCTAGCTCGCGTGCACCGGGAGTGAAATAAGCTGAGGTCGCGCCATCGAAAACAAACTCGATGGTGCTGACCAAAAGCTGAAATATGACGACCCAGTGGTGCATATGAATGGCGAGCGGATTAGCCTGGTTGGCGAAATACGCCCCCGGTCTGACCATAGACAAAAAGCTGACGTTCATTCCTCATGTCGCCAAGGCTTGTAAAAGGCTACCAATATTTACAAGGGCTTAGCCCGAGCGGCCAAGGCGACGTGGGTCTGAGTCCGGAGATCGTGAGGACCATATACATTACCGTGATAGAGCCTATCGTTCTGTACGCTTCGCGCTTGGGCACCGGCGACGAGGAAGCTCGGCGTGCGAAAGATGCTCGACGCTGTCCAGCGCAGCGTCGCTCTGGCATGCCGGGTCACCGTACAGTCCCGCATTCCGCGCTCATCCTCGCGAGGCTGCTCCCCGATACGGGGAGGAGGGAAGGGCCTGGTTATACGAGGTTAAGCGCGGGAAAGATGGGGACACTTTTGTCGACCGGGAGCTGAGAGACCCGTATTTCGGCGATTTGCCTCACCCCGCGCACGCCCGAAATCGGGTACGAGAGCGTCGAGGACCCGACCCCAGACGGTGGACCGTCTCGCTGTCGGGCCGCGCATTTCACCGACGGTAGCCGTATCAGCCGGAGCGGCCCTGACGGAGTGGCGGGACGGTGAGACGTGGTACTGACGCTACGACTCGATCCTCTGCACGGCCAGGCGGGAGATGGTCGCGCTGCAAAGGCGATACGGAGGTGAAGAATGGTAAAGACGGGCTGGTCAACATTTTCAGACCCAGGTCCTCCCTGAGGTATTGGCCGGCCCGAAGACCTATCACCCTCTGGCCCATGAAGCTAGGCGCGACATCTCCGAGATCGTTGCGGAAGCAGGGCTGCGCGTTATTTGGGTTAGAGCGCATGCCGGAATCGCGGGAAACGAGCGTGTGATCAGCCGCGCGGCGCCCCACCAAGAAGACGGCAGCGGACTATGACAGGTTTCCGCTGTCGTACGCGAAAGGGTGATTAGGGCGAGCGAAGAGTGGCAGGAACGATACGCCGAGGAGCACAGGTGAAATCACCAAATGCTTCTTTCCCCGAGTAACAAGCGTACCGGGTCCTCCGAAAACGGAAATGACGTCCCACTTGCGCAAACCTTACGGGACATGGCGGGTTCACAGTACCACATAGGTTCAAACTGAAGGACTCGCCATACGCGCCTGTGATCCCGCTAAAATCCAGGACGCTGCACGTTCTCGAGGAATGTCA
>BGZK01002933.1:0-37089 GCA_005406025.1 Eumeta japonica | reverse complement strand
CTTTGTACGCAGTTCCATTAGTTAGTGGACATTATTATTTTTAGGAATGAAGAAAGGTTTATAAGAAGTTTATTATTCTTCGTCAATTAACTACTACTAGGCTTAATATAATAACTATTCTACTGTCGCATTTTGAGAACCATGATATAATGTTTTTGTTAATTGTGGAATTTACTATTTAAAACTAATTTTCAAATATAACCCCAGGTATGCAAATTGGATACATTGCAAAATCGAGTGTTAATAAAAGTGAGGTCGTGCCTAATGTATGCCCAAGGAAGTACTAAATTGTTTGCCAATATTTAATTGGTCTGTTATTAATTCGTTTGGACAGCATACAAATATTTTGCTAGTAATAATAAATAAAATTCTGGCTGAAACTGCTGTTATGCAGGCTATTTTATCATTGTCAACGCATCAACCAATTAGCAGACAATTCGTAATATTACGTATCTGCTTTGTAAACAATTGCTCTGCAAAATGATTAATTTGTCAGCAAAATTTCAAATCGGTATTGCAGAAAAACATGTCAAAATATTTTCTGGTTGAGTAAATAATATTAAAAGAAATAGGTAGCGATGTAGACGGCTAGGTGAAGTTAACAAACAGTCAGGAAACACGAGCGACGCACCGCGTTATTGTCATTCGGCGATTAGTTGGTGGTCGTTATAATCTTATTAAGGCGTTTGAAAGCGACTTATATGTTTTCGATATTTTGCGATTCTTATAATTATAGAATGCATAATAATAATGGGGTTGGTGAAGGAAATATACAATGAATTTGATTGCGAATGGGACACGGGCATCGGCAGTGACGATGAGACAACGGTTACTGAGAAAATAAACTTGAGTGCGGACTTGAAACTGTGGAGACTACTTGAGTGCACCAAAATTTCATTAAATATGGACCCACTCAACACAGCCAATATGTTTGATTGGGTATATACGTATATAAAATTTTTGAGTGATATATATTGCCGACTGATTTAGAAATGTTTGTTGGCGCAGGAGTCTGGCCCACTGACCATTTTGGTTGACTGAAATACATTTTGATGCTCACAAAAATACAAACATTTCGCCAACCGTTTAAATGAATTCCTATTCTTGAGGAGTTACTCTAGTAGCGCGTCGCAGTTTTATTTTAATAAAAAATATTTATATCATAAGTCTCTGACAGTGTTTGTGATAACTCGAATTGAGCCCGATCACGTGTATAAAACTAAAATTAACCAGTAAGATAACGTATTGCCTCAATGAACATTCGATAGATACTAATTGTTAAGCCCAAAGTTGGAGTTGAGTTTTGTAACTAACTTAGGGATAGAGTATAGTTTGAAAACTATATTTATAGTTTGATGTTTATGAATATTTAATGTCTGGGCATACAACACGACCTACAGCACCACGATTCAGTGATTATTATGGCTTTCAGTGAATAATATCTTGATTGTAGTTTTTTTTTCGTACATCCATGTCTTATTTTTCTTGTAAGCTTTCATTTTAAGTGCTCATGTTAATTTTAAAAACGTCTCGAGTGACGTGCCATTCGAGCATGTAAATGGTGTTCTTTATTTCATAAATAAATGAACTACCATCGATGTCATGATAGTTGTAATGATTAGGTTACTATTTATAGACGATCGCGGCTAACTTAATGAAGCCTCAAATATGTCGATATCGGCTTAGTAGTTAAGACTCTGTGAGGAGAATGTGTTGTACATACATAATGTGTGTATGTGCAAATACTTTAATTATACACACACAATACAATTTTGATAAATGTTTACATGTATAATCGCATGCACAATCACATGCATTTTTCGGTGCGAATAGTTTATATTCGAAAATCGGTCAAATTTCAGTTAATTCAACTTTACCTTGAGAAGTCTTTGAACAAGTGAATTTAGTATAAAATAATTTGTTGAGCTTAAATTTTACACAAATATATTTGATATTTTTATGTGACGTTTGGTTAGCTACTACAAAATTCAGAAGAAGGAGAAATAATCTTACTCATACATTTTGTATGCAAAATGATGCGGACTATCTTAATAATATTATGAGCTCACGTCAAAACCTATTTTAATACGTCAACGAAAGTCTTAAGCCTGTTTGTGAGATAAAAAATTATTTTGAATAACTCTAATATGTATTATCTACATGTTAATTATAGATTTTTGAGGCTGAAGTCTTTCATTTGTTTTCATACTTGATACATCTGTAAATATTTTTTGTTACTTAGAGCGTTTTTATGCGCCACGTTGAATTTAATACCTATGTATGTAGCTAGCCATAAAACCATTTGTCATGATATTGTTATGACACCTCATTTGTTCAAACGTGATAGTAAATAGAAGCATTAGTTAATAAATGGATAAATGTACATCCATGGAGAGTCTGTTCAAAACATAACCTTTAGTAGCCAAAAAGGGAATTTGATCTTACCGCAAGTAACTTATTTATTGTGCGTTTATAAGTAAACAATCCGAACTCTGTAAGATTTGCGGCGGTTATTTTAGCGAATAAAAACATTAAAGGTCACATATAAAAATTACTTCAAAACTTTTCCAGTAATGTGTAGAAAATAATCGGAAATGACGTAAAATAATAGTGCAATATTCAAGTCTATAAATGACACACAATCTGACGTTGATTACTATGTACAAATTTTAATTCACTATGAAAACGTCATTCTTACAATTCCAATATGGGTTTGTAAATTGCTGTGTAATTGATGTGGGAAAATGTGTATGTGACTATTTTCTTTACATCTATAGATAGAGTAGAATAGAATTTTTTGCTTATACTTTGCTGTAGATCAGAACTAAATAGGGTTTATTCGATTATCATCAAAGTCAGTGCTATCATTTTAAACGAAAGTAAGCATGCACATTATGGAAAATACTACCTAACGCGAATATAGAAAATATTAGATACGACGGTTTTTGAGTTCTGGTAGATGTCTTCTGTCCGCCGGTCCGCCAACTCGAGACAGTTTGTGCGATATAGGATTTTCTGAGAATTTCCGGAGAAATTTCCGTTTCCATTCTCGATCCAGACGTAGATCCGTCCCTACGCCTTCGCACCTCGACCCAGATACAAGTCATGGATACCCTTCGAGATGTCACAATAAACGAAATGTAAGTTGGTCCTGAACGATATTTGTGTGATAACTTAACGGTTACTTCTAAGGCATCCCACGTGTTTTAATGGTACATAAAAAAATCTATTAAACCTACTAATTACTATTACTATACCGTTCGTCCGCGTGTTACAGCAATCTATCCTACAAACGACTCGGAATTCCCTACATTTTCCGTAAATTTTTCAAAAAAGTAAGATTGTAGTTATCTATGTTGCGGTGACGAGTACTATGGTAAATAATGAGAATAGAAAATGTCAAAGAAAATACAAAATAAAGATAGTGCGCCTAGCGGCATCTAACGGAACTCGAAACAACCTTGCGATGTATATAATTAAGATTCCTTTTAAGTAACAATACTATATATCGTCACATGTATAACATAATAAGTTATGAATAATGTTATAAATGATATATAAATAACATCACTTCAATAAATGCTTGACGCTCAATAACGCTCTAACCTAGGATAGCGCGTACCTTTATTACTACGTTTAAATGCCACATTTTCAAACCACATTTCTGTTATTGACACAGGTAATGTATTATACTATATCCATATTTAATTCTTATAGTACAAGACCCCCTGATGCGCAAACTTGACTCGCATTTAGACGAATTTTTTTATAATTGAATAATGGATATGACTAGTAGTCCAAAGTTACATTAGTTGTTTTAGAGGACGTAATTTTATTTTGATGTAGTCAGTGTAAAGCAACAAGTTTAGGGGTCGTTACTTGACGGCCGCCATAGGTTGAATGGTTTACGAGCTCAAACTATTTATTTGTTTGTTTTTACCAATAATTACTATTAAACTTTGTCCAGTGTTTTTGTCGTATAACTATAAATAAAGAGTAGTTAAGCGTCTTCAGAAATTCGAGAAAAAATTTATATTTTCGATTTAACTTTTTATCATTTTACGAAAAATGATATATGACCATTTTTGTAGATCGTTTGAGGAACAACTATTCGCATCATTTTTCATTAAGTCAATAGTTTATTTTACAGCGTTCGAGTGAGTATTTTTTCAGTACTCTTAACTATACTTATATTATACGTGTACCTATAATATGTCATCAGTTGATTGTTTTTATTTTTTTTACTTTATTATTATTTTTTAATTCTAAATTTTGCAATATTATTAAAAATTAATTATTGACCTTTTCACTCCATAACAGGATTTAACAATTATTGATTTTAAAGTAATTTTAAATCTGATGGCCGTTACCGAGAATACTGTTCAGGTAGAAAATACCCATAAGTGACCATGAGGGAATAAAAGAACAAACAAAGACCCTGCTCACTGTAATTGGTGAACGTTTTTATCTCTTTATACGGTGGTAATAAAGATGATAATTCTCTTGACAGCCTAAGATACAAACAATTCTCCGCAGTGACAAAAGTACATTTAATTTATCTTCACTTCCTCCAACACAAGACACAGCTCGCTTTCATACTTTCCGAGTCTACCATCAGGTCCAGTCGTGGCTTGGTAATTATAATGATCCCGAAGACTGGGGCTGGAAAAATGTGGAAAATTATTGATGCCAGTGCAGAACTCTAAACCTCCAGCACCCCTGAGCTTCTAAATTGATCTTTGCAAATGCAAGGAAACTGTGGAGCGATGTGTGGATGCCGAAAAGCAGGAATGAAATGTTCTGCAGTATGCTTCCATTGTTCTGGAGAGACTTGCAGCAACGTAATGGAACTCTCAGAATTAATAAATGAAAATGACTTTGATGATGATCCGCCAACATTAACACCCCTTCCTTCTCCAGTTCTCTCACTGGTATTTAATTCAGAAACCCGATCAGATGCTGAGCCGCTGCCTGGTCCATCGAAACGACTGAGGACGGAGTAGTTCTAATTTAGAAAATCACCATGGATTATGCCTATTGGGGATACCACTTAAAAAAAAAACGCGCCTCTAGACTCTACCTCGTGGGTGGTGGGGAAAAGAGTCAATATTTAATTATTAATAATATTGCAAAATTTAGAATTAAAAAAATTATAATAATAAAGTAAAAAACAAAATAAAAAAAACAATCAATAACTGATGACATATTATAGGTACACACGTATAATATAGGTATAGTTAAGAGTACTGAAAAATAGTACTCACTTCGGAGCGCTGTAAACCTTAACTATTGACTTAATGAAAAATGATGCGAATGAAAGTTGTTCCTCAAAAACGATCTACAAAATGGTCAGATATAATTTTTCGTAAAATGATTAAAAAGTTAAATCGAAAAATATAAATTTTTTTCTCGAATTTTCGCTTATAACTTTTTATTTATAGTTATACGACAAAAAGTTACTGGACCAAAGTTGTAGAGAATTTAATTTGTAACAAAAAATGTTAACAAATTTTTTATCAAATAAATAGTTTAAGAGATATATCGTAAATACCATTTCAACCCTATTTTCAAGATGGCGGCGTGGGACAAGGGTGGCGACCCCACAAACTTGTTTTAGCTTTACACTGACCCCACACATCAAAAAATAAAATTACGTCCTCTAAAAACGCAAGGTAGGTATTCCAAAAATGTAACATTTTAATGGACTATAGTGAGTATGTGGTGATTTAAGATTTAAAAGCGTTGCCCGTAATTTGTTTTTCAACTAGAAGATGCGTTCTTGACCAAGGCAATTGATCAATGAGTCTGTAATTTGTTAAATTAACCCACTGCTTCTGTGTCTTCGAATCAGTTTACCGTCGTCTCAAATTAGGCAAATGACAATGTAAACTGTTAATGTAAAGTAAAACTATTTATTGGGTATAAAATGTACCTTAACAGCGAGATGATAAATAAAACTTGACAAAATTTGGTTGCCTCAAAGTCGGTATACGGGCGAAAGTTTTACGTGACAACGACTTTGAATGGTAAAATCATTTTAATGTGAATATTCATTCGTATAGTAGGAAGAAGGATGAAATAATAGTAACAATTTAAAACATTTATTTATACAAAGAATTATATTTAAAACATTAATTTATACAAAGAATCTCTGCACTGAATTTCATATTAACAAAATTTTATTTTTACCTTTACACATACATACGTATTTATATACAAATATACAATAACTTGCACATTTGCAAGCTATGCACTACTTCTATGCGCGGCAGACCGATCATAGTTGAGGGAGAGAGACGCAAGGCATTCGGCGGGCCTCTCTGTTCGGTGACTCATCGTTACGTTACCGAGCGTTACACTTTTCAAAGTGACTCCAGCCGCAACCTAATTTAAGACGTTGTCACGTCAAAAAGCGATTAGTGATCCCGTATATAAAGAAAATTAGAATTATTCTATAAAAAAATACAAGCGATGTGTGGATAAACTTAAAATAAGGTTAAACTAGCTTTTTTTATATAATTTTCCCTATACATATAAAATATAACACGAAAAAAAAAAGAGGACTTGGCAGTTACATTTTTTCAAAGTCCAATTGAAAAACTAGATTAAGAATGCATGAGCTGTCTGTCAAATGCCTCCTGTACGCTGTCGATCAAGCACTCCTTGCACCGTCGGCGTGCGAGTTAGTCTACAGGCGATGGTAATTAAAATCAATGATTCTGTTAAGAAAAGCGGTACGAAAATAAATGTCAGCAATATTAAGGTCATGGTGTTTGAAAAGTGCAAAGACACGACTGAATACGATATGTGTAAAGAAGGTTAAAGTGTTGAACAAGTGAAAGAGTTTGTATACTCGGGTAGTCTGTTTACAAATGACGGTAGGCATGATAGGGATATCGAGAGGAGAGTGAATGGGGCCGTGTTTGTTATTATGAATATGAGTACCTCACGACAAACATATTTGACTATAATAGAGTTCTGATTCCTACTCTTATGTACGGTAGTGAAAGTTGAGTCTGGTAGAAGAATATGAAAGTAGAATCAATGCCGTGGAGATGCGATGTCTGCGTTGTGTGTGTGGAGTGTCTAAAAAATAGATGAGAAAGCAGAAATTTCAAAGAGCAGTGTGGTTTGAAAGAAGATGTAGTGATTAAAATGGAGAAAGTTATGTTGCGGCGGTTTGGACATCTGGAAGGGATGAATTAAAGTAGACTGACTAAACAGATCTATAGCGCAAACGTGATGGAAAGGTGGGTAAGCGTCGCCCTAAAAAATCCCATTCAGATCAATTGGGAGATATTAAAATAGGGCCAAATTTTAAGCATCCGAAACCGACGCGTATGCATGAAAATATTGATGGGTGTCGGTGAAGCAAGAGAGCTGTACAAAGATCGTATATATTTGAAATCTATAGCCTCTGGCTAACCTTTGAGAAATAGGCGTGAGTTTATAATAATAATAATGAAAAAATAGTGTATGTAATTTGTGACTTGCCATTTAGAACCGATTATTCAAGTTAAACTCTATTACTATATCATTATTTTGTAATATCTTAATTAAATAAATAATCTATATTGAGCCATATACAATTACAACACTTTTTTTTGTTTAGGTCTTATAAATATAATGGCATTGCAAAGCACATATATGTGTTTATTATTAAAAATCTGAACTGTACAGGACCAACTTCCCGTTGTGATGTTTATTCAAGTGTTTTAACTTTTCTTCTGTAAAAAATGAAACAAATAATCATTCTGAAATTCTCGGGACCGATATCTTTTCCGTATCGGTATTGAAGACAGACAAAAGTTGTTGAAACTTGTATTTGTTGAAAGTATTGACACACACAACTAAGTTTTTTAAGGAACCGTCAGGCTGAAGTACTATTTACATTTGTTCAGTGTATTTTAGCTATCAAATTCTAAGTTCCCAGCTTGATATAATACTTTAGCCGTGCTGGCAAAATGTAAACTATGTAATTACACACAAAATTTGAATGAAATGAATTGATATTTCTCTGTAAATAAATCGATAATGTAAATGTTACAATTTAAAAAATCGATGTATTTTTAATAATAATTTGTAACTGTAAAATTAATTTTTAAGTCTCCTTTAATACTTAAAAAGTATTAAAGGAGACTTAAAAATTTGTTTGAAAGTCTTTGAAAGCTGAGTTTTTAAATTGTCAATTTTTCAATAATATCTGTTTTACTAGCATTGAATACATTTTATGAAATTTAAATTTACTGCAAAACTATCCCAATTTAAAAACAGATTTTATGTGAAATGTCATAATATTTTAATCAAAGTAGCAAAACGGTCGATTAACAGCAATAACTTAAGAATCGTTGACTACCCACCTATCACTAATATCTCATATATGATGAATACTACGACTGAAATAATTGCGATCGCCGCCCACGACCGCCCACGACGTCACGGTGTCGCTTTCGGCCGTTAAGCGCGATAGTAATTGGCTCGAAGGTGTCCGGTGACAGCGAGCAAAGCGCGCACTGGCGGCGTCGGAGAGGCGGCCCGTCGATTGTCGTACGAGACCAATGCCGTGGACGAACTTATCGACGCCGAGTTCGAGAATGGATTTTAATTTTTAAAGCGATCCGGTCGCGTCACCTCCGCGATAAAAATAACACTCGTCCACTTAAGGGTGTAACGTGTGGCGTCGAGTTTATAACGAATTAAACATAATGCGAGCGGAGAAGCGGTATCGAGCGGGCGGGCGCGCGCCCCAGCGCCCTCGCGCGCCCTACGCCCGCGCCCGCCGGCAGTCGACCGCCGACCGCGCCACGGCCTACCGACGTCGGCCGCCCGCGCACCCGCCGGCTGTCGGTGGCAGAGCAGCGCTTATCACGGCCGGCCGGTTGAGTTCTCAGGCGGACTACCCGCCGGCGCGCCCCCCGTCGCATCCGCCGCGGGCGATTCGCTTCTCTAATTACTGTATCGAGTTTTACATGTATTCGATAATGTACTCAGGCATCGGAAAGCTGTTGTGAACCTAAAAGTGTCATATTTAGTGTCCGCACGGCCGGCGCGAGCCACGGGCCGGCTCGGCGGCGTGCTACCAGGTACTGCCGGCTTCATAGTCATTTTCCTATATTATTACCCTTCATGCGTTGCCTTAGTGTTAGTTTGTGCACAGTAATGTTTTTAGGAATTATTACAAAATTCGTTATTGCGCAATCACCTTTACGTTTGATTAAAAATTTTAATTTAGATAAAATTAAAATATATGACTATTTATTTGTTTATTTATTGACGTTATCGATTTCATACAAATATATTTATTTTTAATAAGAGTTTATACATTTAAACTGTTGATGGTCAGTTATTATTTAATTTTCCAACTTCAGTAAAGCAAATTACGTAATGAAGTTTAAAAATATAATTTTTAATAGTAATCGAAACTATTAAACATAGAGATAAATACAATATGTTACTCATGACAAACTCAAATACTTTAGTAAATTATTACAAACCGGTGATAATACAAACATTACCATAATTTGGCTCACTGCATGGCGCACAATCGTTGTACATACAGCTTTAGTTTTTCGTACCGAGCCGGGGCTGTATCGGGAGGCGGACGCACTTCAGCTTTTGTTTTCTATTGTAACCCGTTTCATAAATATTTAACGAGCACCTTTATTAAACGAAGAGCTTCGTTTTCGTAATAAACATTAAACGAACCCGAATCGCTGGTGTTCGTAGCGCACGGAAACAAGTTTTTGTAATTAAGGTATTGCAGTATCAAACAAGATTAATTGTCATGAACTGTCGCAAGCTTCACAGTTTCCGGTAAAAAAGTATCACGAGAAAGGGTACCCTTTGCCACTTACGACGAAAACCTGATGACTCCAAGGAATTGGTTTTTAGAGGGGTTCGTTAAAATGGAATTCGAAAGGTCGTTTATCGAGAATTCAAAGAAATTTTCTCGAGTTTTGATTTATTCATGTCGTACTTTAATCATAAACGAGGTATTTAATATACAAAGAAAAATAGTGATATATAAATATTAAATGTTGAATTTAACAAATAATTTCATAATTAAGTCACAAATTTGAGATTAGTATCTTTTTTTAAAATCATCTAAAATATTATATGAACTAGTTCCAATACTAGAAGTTACGTATTTTTATGGCAATAAAAAGGAAACAGGATTTTGTTTATATTAAGATGATCTAGGGACGTTTTATTTATAAGCCTCGACATACTTCTTCGGGTGGATAAGGTAAAAGCACAGACGTGTGCCCGTGCTACGTGAACTTTTTTGCCCTATGTATTAGTGTGAATTTATTATGAACGATTCAAAGGCTGCGTCGATTGGACGATATCGCGGCGAATCGTGAATATCTATGCGCTAAAGAAATAGCAATAATTGTCGTTTGCGGCGACGTCGTAAAGTGTACTCACGCTTAGAATTTTAGAAATAATTGAGATTTCGTGCGAAGTTCAGCTGGAATCGAAATTCGTCTTGTTGCTTCGGACGCGATGAAATTATGTAATTATATAAAGTATAAACATATATACTACGATTGAAAAATTTACTTGTACGACTTGACTCCGCCGAAGAAGTAATAACTATTAACTTGATCGAAAAGTACTTTTTGTTAAAGAATGTTAAAAAGGTTGGGGAAAAAATTTTTTCGTATTTTATACACAAAAAGATAATTTTTCATCATACTTTATTTACATTTAATTATAGTATAATACATATATATGTGTGTGTATATATATATATGCCATTTTGTAGGTACTGACATAAGGCGATTGCTCTAGAAATTTTCGGATTTGCGATCAAAAAAACGCGACTAGTAGTTTTGACAGTCCTCTCTTGACATTAACCTAACACTAACTGAAGAGGCCGAAACAGGTAAAAATCTGAGGGTAAAAGAACAAGACAATATGGTGGATGCATTATCACTTCCCAACCAAACTCTCTCAATATTTGCTGAGTGGTTAAAGACGTGTTTGGGCTGGCGTTGTCATGATGAAAAACCTCACCCGTTGTCTGTTGATCTGTTAATTAATTCTGGCCGTTATTTTTTTACTTTTTACTTGAGTCTCATAATTTGTTGGTAGTAGAGATGCCGATAGATAGTTTTTCCCGGCGGTAAATGCTCATAAGGAATAATGCCCTTCCGATTGCACCGTACACTAGCTTTAATTTATTGCGAGTTAATCCGGGTTTCGCTGTAGTGTGTGTAGCTTGCTTGCCTTTTGATCGTGATCTTTTTCGCACGTTCTCGTCGTAAGTAATCCATTTTTCATCACCAGTAGTCAATTTTTTTAAAACGGTTTGGTTTTGTTATGCTCCAATAGATGATCGCAAATGAGTACACGATTCATTAGATTTTTTTCAGTGAGCTCGTGTAGGACCCAAGTAACGAAGTTTTTTATGTATCCAGCTTTTTCAAATGGTTCAAAATTGTTTTACAGTCAATTCCCAGCTCTTCAACTATGTCATAAGAAGTAATATGTCGATTTTACTGTATTTTTTACAAAATAGCATCGACTTTATTCGTAACAGGTCGACCAGAGTGAGGTTCATCTTTGATATTAAAATTACCGGACTGAAAGCGCTTGAACCGGTTTTGTACTACTTTTACCGACACTGCATTAGGTCCCTAAACGTTACAAATTTTTTTTTGCGTCTTCTGCCCCTTGTTTATAATAAAACTTCAAAATGTATCGAATTTCTACGTTAGATTCATTCATTTAGATTGACAGAAAAACGATAGAAAAATGGCGGGACATCGTTTTCACTTTTTATTTTTTAAAATGTAATCTATTTAATGGTATCAAAACTAGCCAGTTACAAACATCACAACTAAATATATTTTACTGCAACTATTTGCTCATAAAATACTAAAAACCTTTTACCCCGACCTATATATATTTACTTCTCGAACGATATTTGTGTAAACCATATTATTAAGTATACCGTTTGGAATATCGAATACATATGACATTATGTGCACGAGTGTTTTTTTTTTGCTTAAATTCATTGCAGAAAACGTCCACTGCATCTCAAACGAACAGAAAAGTTAGTAAAAGCGGAAATGACGGAGGATTACACTTTATATAGACGCGAGCGAAGATATCCGTTACGAAATAAAGTTATAGGAAAAATGTCCACTGAAGTATCGCTATATTATATATCCACGAAAAATACCCTGTCCGGTGTCCCGCTCCATCGCTCTATTTACGCGTTCCTGTCTCCGCGGCGACGAAGGAAGCTGACTTTGCATAAATTGTCATAGTCGTAGTTCAATAAAGTTGTCTCTCAGCGTATTGCATCAGCTTTGAAGCGGGATAGGATTTCATTTCCGAGAAATTCTTTTAGATTTTATATTGCCTCTCTTTGGGTTGCGTGAATAAAATTTTATACAGCGGCGATTTTTATTGAGTTTTAGATCAAACGTCGCACACAGTTTTCATCGCTTAAGTTAGATTTTCTCATCGCAGTGGAAGTTTTCGTCAAAGCTTACGATTCACGAATGCGCGTGATGGAATGGTCGGCGAGGGCCGCCCTAGAAAATCCTATGCAGACCGTAGCATAACAAAAAAGGTTCAAATTTTAAGCACCGAAAGCGACTAGCTTGCATGAAAAGATTGAAAAATGTCATTGAGGCAAGAGAGATATGCAAAGATCGTACCACGTGGAAATGTATTGACTCTGCCTACCATTCTGGGCAATAGGAGTGAGTTTATATTGTTTTTATTATATCAAATAGGATCATACGAGCGAAGCCGTGGAAAAAACTAGTGAGAACACTTACCTACCGCAACGACGTTGTTCGAGAGACTGCTTAATATGCCATAGAAAAGTAGAAATCTATTATTAACTGTAAATTGTCGTTCGATAACGTCCACGAGGAATATTTATAACTGTTAATAACACGTTTGAGCGACCCCGTGGTTTACGTGTAATCAACTTCGTGAAGTCTTTATGAAATTCTATTATTTCCTCGGTGATTTCCATAAATATGTTGTACAACACGACGCTACCGTAATTTTGCCTGGTTTCCCTTAAGTACCTGTTTTCATTTAGAGTTCAGTAGGAAAATTAAAAAAAAAATCGAATATTCATTAGGTTGTTCCGTCGCTCCGCGCCGACCAAATAATTTTCCGCTGAGACCGTTTTGCCTCAACGTCCCATTTTAAAAATTTCTATTTTACGATGTACTGTGATACTGTATTTTTCTTCCAACTCGGTTCAAATACCGCCTGAATGATCAATATTTGTAAATAATGAAGATTATTTTTTAAATGGCGTACTAATTAAAAACGGAACAATTTAAAGTATTCAATATTAATAAAAAGGAGGATGTTAATGACAGACAAATAGCAAGATATCCAATAGAAAATCCAATTTATGCAAGTGTGTTGAGTAATAAACTTAATTATGTTAATTCTATACTATTAAACGAGCACTTCTTATAAATATATGGCCTATATATATATAAAGGCCACAGCGATCTATACGTATATGATTTGACACAAACGGTTCTAACGATTTCGTTAGAACCGTTTGTGAGTGAATGTCTTTTTATTTTGATAAAGGTTTGCTTTTAAAGTTTCTCTATATAGATGCCTTTTAGAAATAAAAAATGGAAAAATTAGATAAAAAAAAACTCAAATGTTTCTCTATTTAACGTCTTTTTTTGAAATTTTAGGTTATTACATTGTTGTTATGTTACTATCAAAAATAATTACACCCTATGGAACTATAGACGTTATTGTGTCAATAAAATATAAGTGAATATAGCAATTTATTTATTGTAGGAAATGAACATCAGCAACTATAATTATAACAGGAAGCCTATAAGACTCCAAGCAAAGCTCGGTTGTCCAGGTACTAGCTATTATTCAATCGATTACCTCGTCGAGCTACAACTTACAATTGACGAAAACGATTCGAACGCGAGTGGTGTACGATAATAAGTTGTCCTTTTGTATCGGGTTTGAATCGACTCATTTCTGAGCTACGCTCTCCCATAATCGTTTTTCTTATTTCAGTTCAAGGGATTTAGATCTTAAATCCTTCAAGCTGACTTAGTGCGGGTTTCAGCACTGCCAAGGGATAAGCAACTTCACAAAACCTCTGGGACCGACATTTTGACGGGCTCTGCGAGAAGGGGAGTGCGTGTTTAATTCGATCGAAGTTAAAAACTCATTGTTCATTTGGCCCGTGCGCAGAATCGAAACCAGTAGCTTTTCATTACAAGGCGGTGCTTTCGTTGAACAACCAATCATAGTTCATTGTCTAATTCTGATTTGAAAGCGACAATCATTGCCACTTAACCACCACCCTTCACTATTCATTCTGATGTCAAGGCGACGCTTTTGCCACTGATCCACCACCGTTTACTATTTATTTTGATGTCAAGGCGATGATGGTCTTTACCACTAATCCACCACCGTTGATGTCGAGGTGAAACTCTGTGCCACTGATCCACCACCGTTTACTGTTTATTCCGATGCTAAGGCGATGCTTTTGCCACTGAACCACCACCGTTCACTCTTCATTCTGATGTCAAGGCGATGCACTTTGCCACTGATTCACCATCGTTTACTGTTCATTCTGATATCGAGGCGACGCTTTTTGCCACTGATCCACCACTGTTCACTGTTCAAGAGTATCACATTTATTATAAGTGGACACTCGACGATGTTATAACGTTCATGTTCCAAATTTGGGCAACGTCGAATGTAATTATTGGTTACATGGGAATCGAACCGCCGCGTGGTCAGCGGCGGGAAACCTCTAGCCGCCGAGGTCGCCGATTGGGAATCCATTCGCATAATCCGTGCCGCGAAAGGCTTCGCCAATGAGTGTCCGTAATGACGTGTCTGGGGTTGCGCAACGCGGGGACCGGCTTATTACATTGATTATTAATCAGATTGGACGTTAGATCCTCTATCCTCTTATCCGCTGATGCTTTCTTTTTCATTTTCTCATCCTCGTATATCCCTCTCGTTGTAGGACATGGTGTCTATATTTACCAAAGTTCTCTTTTATCTAAAAATATTTTATTCCACAAAAAAAAAAATGGTTTAGCGCTTGAGAAAACAACGAAATATAAAGGTTGGTAGTATGATTGTAAATTTATACTAAAAAAAATTCATACCAATCCTTTAAATAGTTTTTTGGATAAAAGAAACTCGATATTTTAAAAACGATTATTTTTGCAGCCGTTTTCTTTAAGAATATGATACATATATTTATGACATGACACAAAAAAATTGTTATATTATAGCAACACATATCAATTCTTTTTCGATGGATACGATACGAGTAGACTCGTAAATTTAGCAATTTTACAGTGACGGATTTTACAGTTGGGAAAGAAAGCTGGGTTTGGATATTTTTTAATTTGGGATTTTTCGGGCAAGCGTAAAAACGACTCGCTCAGTGCTGGGATTTAGCGAGAGCTTCCAACCGAGCAGCCGGGGCGTGCGATGCGGCATGAATCGAAAACGCGGACGAGTGAGTGGTTTCGTGTCGTCTTGTGACGCGGACTCCTTCTAAATTATAACAGATATCGATTTAAATGAACGTGCGAAATAAATATTCATCAGGTAGATTTGATTTTTGCGTTATATATTTGTTTTTTTCGTGTGTAGCAACAAAAAAGCTTTTATTACAATTTTTTCTATATTAGAACGCTATTTCGTGAATTTTCGTCGGTGACGCGGCGAGTGTTTAACAATATAGAGTTTCCGTATAGAAAAATTATCTTAGTAAATTAATTTACATTTATTAATCGAATGTAAAGGTAGCAAAGTTAAATTGTTTTCCATAAAGTTTTGTAATTTATTTCGATAATAGGATAACGTCGCAAGCGATTTTTTGTTGTATATAATTTATCATATTCCGCATATCTGTATTATAGCGTTATGGAAATGAAAATAGGCGCATTACATTTCGTATTCCAAAAGGACTTTCGGAATTCTTATTGAGGCTTAGTTCATATCGTAGTACCAATATATGATCAAGTTTAACTTCTTATATTAGTGTATCACGAAAAATGTCAAGCGTTTTCGCTGATAATACAAAATGTTTATGTAGTCGATAACGAGACCGAGAACGCAGTCGAGATTGACATCAGGTTCGCGCTAAAATCAAAGGGGATACAAGTCTTAGCACAAAATATTTTTTTATAAATCAATAATAATCTCTATGTTTGTTAAATGTTTAGAGCGGAAATCGATATGTACGATTTCATTTAATTGTAAAAAATTAGCATATCTACTCTGACGTTTTGTTAAAATAAAATAATTTCGAGGGTCCACACAGACATGAACTTAAAATTTTTAAAATACTTTGATTTTCACAGTCACTCTATATTGTTTTATGTTATCATATATTCAGGCATGAATTTTAATATACATTTATTTTCACTTCTAAGTTCCTCTTTGGCATCAGATCTGAAAAATAAAATCTCGATTGATTGTTTTAATCACTATTAAAAAAAGAAACTCGTATTCAATATTCGTGCTGTTTTGTTTTCATTTTGTGCTGTTATTATTATTTTCCACCGAAAAATGTGGAATTTCCACCGAAAACCAAAATAAACATTCTACATTTAACTCTGAAACCGAAAAATCTGTAATGTTTTAAACAACTGAAGATTTGATGCACATTAGATTAAAATCATTTTATGAAGCTCCAGGGCTTCAGGAATGTACCGAAAAATAAAACTATAATTACTTGATACGGAATTTCCTGACGATGTTGTGTGAACTGTTTGTATGCGCGTCCGATATACCGATTTTCCTAACTGTTCATTATTACCTGTGTAATTATACAGCTTTATGTTGTCAAATATATCTGTAGATAAAGTAATAAACAATTCATATTGTGCTCATACAATATTAACTAAATTTCAAACCGCTCGAGGCGGCCCCGATACAAATCTGTCTGCAGTCGTTACACCGCTATTACCCGCCTCGAAGCTCGTGTAAGGGCCTTAATAACAAAAGTCTCAAAAACAAAAGCTACGTCTAAGTTACAAATACGTGATAAAAGGGCGAGATGTTCCACTTGATGAGTGCCTTCTAAGTAAATGTATTACTTTGTATAATTGCCTGTGCCGTGTGTAAGGCGATTAATAGAAATTAATTTAGAAACAAATAATAAGTGTTTGCTTTTCAAATTTTGCATGTGCAGATGTTTCAAGCGAGATCAAAATATAAATTATGAACACTTTTGTAATTATTCAACGTTTTCATCGCTTAGTAACATTTTTTGAATATTATATGAACTCGTATTTAAGCGTTCGTGATTAAGTGATTAAGCGCGTTCATTAGATTTATTTATTCATCATTATTAGGGCTCTCCTACGATGAATACAGTCGATAGCTATAAAATATAATGTGAGTCTGACATGATGAGCTTTCTTAATTATCGCAGGAAACCACAGCACGCAGTAATAATAACGAGCAATACTTATAGGAGAGGATTTCGCTAATACAACCAGCAGTATTTTCTGCCATTCACCGCTAAATATCAAAGTGTTAGGATATTTTCATTTTGACGAATTACTTAGTCACATTGCCGCGCCGCGCCCTCGGTATAATGTTCGCACATCCGCGACATAAAGACTGCTATTAGGTGGCATTAAACGGCGAGAAATAATTAATGAGCAAAATTATCGGCGTCTACGTGGGATTTATTAAGCGGTTAAATATTTCACAAAAAAATTTAACTGATATGATATGCCCAATACGCGTAATTGTATTTGTAATATTTGATTATTTATAATACACATATTAAAAAATAAATACATAACAACATAAATAAGCTATTAATTATTAATACTTTTTGATAAATAGTTTCTAATTTACAAACTGTAAGTTAATATAAAAAATTGGTGTGTACATGCGTAATTTGTATTTCTGGAGTCTGGAGTTTGATTATAAGAATGCTAAATAAGATTGATGAATGTCAATATGTCATTTGCAAATTAGAAATTGTAGATTTGTAATTGTAATCTCAATCTAATAAAAATTGTAATCTATCACTTATTTGTATATTTTCTGAAACATTTAATGCTTCAGAAAATATACCAATAAGTGATGGATCAGCAGCCGCCATTAACATCGTAACAATATATGTCAGTATCAAGTAGCCTATCGTGATTTCATTATTAATTTCCCGTCGCTGACACCTACGCTTTGTGTGCAACCAGATTCAGTATGAAAAATTATACAATAATTGTACACTTTTTCATTTTGATTCCGGTGTATTAGTGAAATTAGCTGATATCCTTTTGCTGTTAACTTCATCATGTGGTTTTCGTATGATTGTGTGAACATTATGGTAAAATGTAAGTCATATCTTTATATGCGTTCTGTTGTCTGTGTTTTTTTTTATACCTACTAAATATACATATGCATATTTCATATTTAATGTATGCATGTATATAATATACATATTTATAGGTGTTTTGTATCATTTTGAAGAAGTGTTGCAACTTACATTAATCGTCGATTGCGCGGTGCGATACTACGTCATGCTAAGATTTAATCGATTCTCATTATTTTACACTTGCACTCTTTAATTGTTATGATAAAAGAACTTCTCCTATGATTCATAAGTTTATTGCCATTTGGAAACATAGTGGGATTATAAAACGACATTTTCACTTTTGATTTTATGCCGGATTTCAATAGTGATGACGCAGCCCATTACAAAAGGTAAAGTGTAATTTTTTGGCGTGAATTCGAGCACCATTTACGTTGAGGTGGAGGGTAATTGAAGAAAAGTTGAGTCATGAATAATGTGTACTGTGGAGAATCTAGTGATACTAAAGTTTAAAAATGAGAAAAGTAATAGTCATACCTTCGTATAATCGATTCAGAGGTTTTAAAAAAAATACTTAACCCCTGCCATAGACACTCCCTGATCACTTCATAGGCCAAATGAGTGAGCTGTGAATGTGGAGTGCAGACCGGTCAGTGATCAGTTGCACTGAGCTAGTGCCGAAATTATTTAAACATTAGACGGCTCGAAAATTGATTTGAATAATAAAAAATGTATAATCAGTTTGCCAAATTAACTATTTTCTGGAGTCGATTGCAAGGTAAGGCGATTTGGTACATAAACAGAGTTAAGCGACGTACTCATAAAAATATAGTGTAAATAAACGAGTTCTGATTTAAGAGGTCAATTTTGGGGTAAAATTATGAAATAAAAAAAATTTGTTATGAAATAAAGGAAAACTAAAAATATTGAATTTCAACTAAAACCTCTTTGAGGAGCGGATAAGAATCGTTTCTATCGTTTGAAAATGAAACATGTTCAGAAAAATGAAATATACCAGTAGATTGGCCGAAATGATGAGCGTCGACGAAGAAATTCATTGTTTTCAACCTTCTACATAATATGCTCAATCACTTAAAATAATTTCAAATATGGTTGTAATGGATATGAACTTATTGAATTTAATGGATATTGAATATAAAATGGACATTGCCTATAAAAGTGATATTAAATTAGAAACAGGTAGTTTCCGATAGTTTGTTAGCATTGCATAAATTGTAAAATTGGTTAGATAGATACGTGTAAAATCAGTACCGGTACAGCGGTTAATAGTTGCTGCTATTAACCGCAAATTCAAAGCGGAAAGGATAGGGGTTTAAAATTTATTACTTATTTATTGTGTCTTTCTCCTCAATTGATCGCCTCGCTCAAAGATACATGAATATAGATAAAGTTTCACATTATTTATGCAATACCTATTCTTTAAGGTTTGTGTTGATACTATGTGACAATACGAATATGGATTTCGTGGACTTACATGCTTAGAACATTATTAAAACACTCTAGAGACTTGTACACAAAATGACCACATTATAGTAATAGAGAGGTGCTCTATGTTGATTAAAGTTTTCAATTAATTAACGTATTCAAGCCGAAACTTTTTGTGGGGCGCCATAAACAGAAAAAAAAAGCTCTCCGTATTGTATCATCGAGCTAATACTGGGAACATTAGTGTAGTTGGGCTGCTGCGGAACGTCCTCTGCTTCTATTTGTCTTTGTCAAGAGATATACCATTTCCCTTTTCGTTTTCTCGTTGTTTGACTAACGATCGTTCAGTTTGCGACAGCGTGCTTTGCGAACATTTTATCTTATTAGTTTACTTATAATGGACTTTCGGCTTACGATACCATTTATTATCAATTACGACAACAATACAAAAGTTTCGATATAGCGAACAAATAAATTATCACTCAAGCATCTGTCAATGAAGCTTGCTCAATTTTCCTTGGAAAAAGTAGCATTATTTTATTTTTTTAATTTGAAACGGTGAAACGATGAAGCGGTCTCATAATACCAATCTGATGTGCGAAATCAGATTGATATTGTATGCAGTCAGCCGCGAGTATTCGACACAGTCGCACACGTTTTCCGGCAGAAACGCAATAAAGCCGGCCCTGTTTTTACCTCGTGCGGATGACGCGATAAACTGTGATTTCGTCACCGACCAATGAGCGAGTCTCATGAAATAGGAGCTTCATTGCGCGCCTGGAAGTTCATGTGCATGACGCTACGAATGGCTCAATCGTATACAACTATAAAGCTGAGCCTTCATAAGATCACTCTCATATCTGTCTGTCCGCTTGTTACAGCCTAATTTATAACAATATATTTATTAAAAAAATGTGATTTTGTACATAAACAGAGTTAAACGATATACTCATAAAAATATTGTGTAAATAAACGAGTTTTGATTCAAGTGGTCAATTTTGGAGGAAAATTAGGAAATTAAAAAATGGTTGTTAGTGTAATGCTCTATGTTAAATGAACAGATAGATTTGTCACGTGAAATATTTTAACAAATATTCTTTTTATGATCCTATAATATAATATATGTAGGTATATAGTTTAAAAGATGTTAAAGAAAATATATGAAGACGAATCGATCCTTCCTTTGTATCCGAAATTATTAAGTTTAAAACAAAAATGAAAAGATACGAAATATAGGACAATATTCATAAATTTCTAAATTCTTACTGGAAACATCAAATATGTAATCTCTGAAGAAAATAATTGATGAAAACTGACCAAGAGCATGTCGGACCATGCTCGGTGTAAGGTCCCGCAGTTATACTGCAACGAAATGCACTACAGATATTTTGCGTATCAAATAGGTATAAGCACTTTAGTCGCCTCTAACTAGAGCAACAAGTAGGTATATCGAATACGTTTATTCTTAAACTAGTGTAAACTAAAGTGCGCCAGCAAAAGAGCGGATTTCTCTTGTTGAGAATCGCAGTTTTGGGCAATAACTGAAAACGATATATCCAATGATCTTCGGTTACGGTTTAAAAAATAAAGGGGAGGCATAATTTATGCTACTTTCGGGGCGATTGTTTCTGAAAATATACAGTGAAGTTGAAAAAAGTTGCTTAGAAATCTGAAATTGTTTTTAAAAGAACTGTCGAAATATGTGCCACACGTGGTTTTGGAAAAAACTTTTTCTTTAGCTTCTGTTACATGTATGGAGTGCCCCCCCCCCTTAAAAATATTTATTTTTGTTATTTAACTATCAAACTAGTAGCGGCTTATATCAGACACGAATATTCCGAATTTTATCGATTTACATCTTGTGGTTTTTTTTAATAAAATGCTTGTTACATAGGACGGACGGACATGACGAAGCTATAAGGATTTCGTTTTTGCCATTTTGGCTCAGAACCCTAAAATTGTATTGCTTCATTTTACCGAGGATTTATGTTATGATTTATAGTACAGAATCCTTTTCACTCGAGGCCGACTTGCAATCGGACCGCGTTATTTATTTTCCATATTCTCAATTCGTTTTTTTAATGATTTCATCGTTATAACGTCGAATACGTCGTACGTGTAGCTTTTGCGGAATAAAAAAATTTCCCGGTCGCAGGGGCGTGCACGCACACAAAGGAGAACGCCGTCGAGGCGGGCGGTATAAACATTCGAAAAATTTTAATATCGCTCAGTTAGGCTCGCCGGCGCAGCGAGGAATCCGGGATGATTTAGCGCCGGCCGCGCGCGCGCCCGCCCACCTTCCGTAAATTAGCCGATGTTGGGCAGGTCACTACATAAATTATTAATTCCGCGCGGTCCGCGGCACACTCTAAATACCGTCGCCCGGCGGCGCGCGCTCCCGCGTCGCCTATTTCGACGTTCGCTCGAAATCTGGTCTGGCTTATAAACGTTCGTTTTCCGCATCAAATGATGCGCGATAGGATAAGGTATTGTGCTGAAACAGCGGGGTTTCCTGCTGAAAAAGATATACGTCACGAACGGCGTACCTACTGGCAAAAATAGAACTTTCCCTGATGCTGTCCCTTAAATAGAGACGCAATAAGCTGTTTCGACTATTAGTTTAATCGACGTGTCATAGCAACATACGTCGTTTTTTTGTTTACGTCGTATTTGTCGCGTCTCCGTAATATGATTACGTATAACTTCTAACATGGTGGCCTTTATCGGGGGTTTATTCGTCGTAGTACGCTCAAGCAGAGCTTTCTTCGATTAAGTCCCGCCAATGAGTAAATGCCGAGGGTAAAAAATATAAGATTACGCTGTCACGTTCATCTTCCTTATAGGAAAGTTATTGCGATACGGGCTTTTATTCCCGGTTCCGCCCGCGTGAGCGTTTGATCGAGACCCCGACGCCGTGCCCGCTTTCGATTTTAATTATGGTCCCGATGTAGATCGCTTTTCTTTATGAAATGTACATAATTCGCGTGGACATACAATGAATTCTTTCCGTGTTTTATATCGATTGGTGATGTTGTCGACCACGATTCAGTTCTCGATACCGTACCAGACAAACTCGTATTCTTACGCCGCAAACGCACGTAATGCCGCAAAGGTTTTTTAAGCTATTGCATAGCTTTTATCGCTGACTTTGAGCGCGGCGACCGAACCAAGAAATTCCGTAACGAAAATAAAACTTAACACTCCCCACTCCGCCTACCATGTAGCTCGGCCGAGCGTTCGCTTAACGTGTATGTATATGGTACGATTGTACGAAGCTCGCACGGATCGAGACGAGCTTCTCCGAAATCGGACGAATACGTAAGCAGCTGTTTGTGAGAAAGTATATAAAAGTATAGGTATCTATCATATCTCTGTGATGTCACACTCACCGCGTGTGCCCCGTGTGTGGGTATGTGTAGGTATATATGTATACATAGGTGTACCTATGTACAACAGTGAATAGCAGTTGCTGGTGAATAGCTTACGCGTAAAATTTGTGTATAAAGTGTTTTAAATATGAATAAACATAAAATAATAAATATGAATAAAGTACATTTATTAATGAAGAAAGTGATGAAAAACTTGAATTAATATAAAAAATACTGCATAAATAAATAAATAATTATAATTGCATAAGTTGATAAAAAATGCTATGCGATAGCTTTACCGCGGCAGTCCCCGAGCGCCACACGTTTTTTTTTTCATTAAACGATCTCACTTACTCTCTAGATCCTGATCCCGGTCCTGTTTGCGATTCCGGTACCGAACCAGCGTTTGACTCGAGTCTCCGTCGAGCATTGCTGTCGTCAATGACCGATCGGTATTAGTAAAGAATTCGTTCTATGATCGCAAAATTAACGTTGCAAGAAAATATTACCATCTTTGTGAATTATAGCCTATACGTTGTGCTGACGTATGAAGTATATTACTATACAGTTTCAGATAATACGTAGGACCACCAAAACGTGACTGAGTAACAGACATCGAAACTTTCATATTTATAATTAATATTATAAATGTGAAAGTTTCCTATTTATCGTACGTACCTTAAAAAGTTTTAAAAAAGTATTATATATAATGTCCCATTTATGACGTACTTCAAACGCGTATGTGTTTCGAAGTTTATCAAGTTGATAACACTAGTTATCTGTGTGAAAATTCTCACGGCGCACACGCCGCGTTTTATGAAAAACAAAAACAAGCCGAGCGTGGGTGTCGCTATCGGGTTACCGATGAAATATTAATTTTGGGAGTGCGCGTGCTTCACTAGAACGATGTTGTTACGTGAACCGAACGACAAAACAATAACCCGGTAAAGCGACGCGTTCGCCGGGCGGATAGTGTTCGCCGATAAACGGCCGCCGTTTGCGACGGCGCCGGCCCGTCACGATATCGCCGGCGGGCAATATTGACTGACACGTGTAACCCGCGTCGACGCGGAGAGGGTACCAATTGTAGTCGTAATGGCAACACGCGAGGAGTGCAAATGTGAAAAAAATCTGTCTCTATGGTCGCAGCCGCATTCTATCCAACGTCAGGAATCTACATACGCGATCTCGTTACGTCCGTCTGTCTGGCGACGTGTTTATTTATCTATGCTCTCCAAAGCGTCTATAATTTTAGATCGTTCGTAACGACGGCAATTCAGCGGCGATTTTTGTTAAAAGGAAAATGCTTATAGCGCTATTCACAATGTAAAAGCGTTGAAAAACTTATGTGATGAATAGCTTAAAATCTTCATCTTTTTATTACTTTATGTAACGAATGTCCAACGGTTTTGCTACGTGCCGGCAAATTTTAATACCATTACGGCCGTTACGTAATTCAGAATTGCGAAGGAAACTTGGCTCACTATCAGATTTTAATATATTTTATGATTGCACGGAACCGAGGACATGTAATTTTTTTTAACTTTAAACTTTTGCGTGATATGAATTTGGAATTATGTCAAAGATTCATTAAGTTAAAAAATCGATCGAAGGTCTTCAGTTATTAGACGGATAGAGCATCGCTAAGCATCAGCCGAAGCATTGCATGGATCCAAGTTGGTACGTTATGTGGATGTAAGATGGCCTATAAAGAAATTTTACTGAATTTTATGATGAAACAAGATAATATTGCATTACGTTTTCAACAGACTGCACTGTTTTCCGATATTGAGTTCAAGAAGTAGAATAGGAATGTGTTCGACACAAACATCGGCGACAAGAATCCGGTGCAACTAGCAACGTGACTGGGTAATGACAGTCGGTATACTTATTCAGGTGTCAATGTGTGTTTATGGGTCGTACACTTATTGCAAACAGACATACTCTGGAGGGTTAATCGTAGCTTATAGCAATACTACGTCCGCCTATGTCTTTATTCAATGACTCGACCTTAACTTTTCCTCATGTAGAGTTACTTCTCAATTATCATTTCTAAGGAATTAGAAGCAATAATTTTATATGTTTACAAAATCAATAGAGAAATGTTGTTTTAATGATAAAATATTTGAATTTCCAAGATAATAAACGTCAGTTGTTTCGTTTAATTGTGCTACTAATTTTGGCATTTAAAATAGAATTTTACCAACCTCGTATCAAAAATATTTGTTTATTTCACTTGTATGACATAAAATTTTATAGAACAAACATATAATAACGTGTATCCCTCTTTTGAACGGTCAAAATTAATTTTTGAGTTTTAGACTTTTCAAAGTTGATAGGTGAAGCTTTAATCCTATATAATTACCATTGTTCATAATTATTTAGATAACTTTTTTCATTTTTTTTCCAAAATATACAATTTATTTAATTAAAAAAAGACATTCAAAATACTATTTAAAAGGAAAACCCATAAAAAATATTGTTCATACAATTTTCATCGTTAATCATTTATTAAATTAATAAATTTATTGAATTAAAACCCCTCATTATATGTTGCCAACAATTTAATGTGTTACAGCTGCTCGCAGCACATTTTGGATCCATAAACATGGAATTTTTTTTTGTGGCATGTGTGTCTCTTTTCTCTCTCTTTTTTTTTTAATAATTCAAAATGTTTCGGAATTATGCGTTAGACTCACTCATTTTCGTGTCCAGAAAGATGATATAAATTGAACTGTACAGTTATAAATATCATCTTTACATTACAATTTGTATGGTGATTTTTATATACACTAGCTGATAAGTATTTGACTTGGATCTTCGTTAAACGCATTACGAGTACATATCGCCATCAATATTTATTCATCACAACATTTGATCGCAATCTATATTTATTAATTACAATCAAATATTATAATTGATAATTATTGATTGCGATATGCCGTGCCTTGTTCTAGCATGTAACTTTATTTACGCACAGCAGCGCACGTGTAAATCGTCATTCACCTGTCCTCTTGAGCGGGCGCAGCGTGATATAACGAGTAGGCGAATCATTTTTAAGGGAAACATTTTTATGTGCAATTTGGGAGTAAATGAAATATTTATTGCGATGGGAGTAACGTCCCGTAAAATTTATATTTTATTTTGTTCAACGATTTCCGCATTTCTAACATCAATTGTGAATTTATTGAAATAGGAATATTGAAATTAAAAGGCGCGAGTTCAAGGCTGACGATTTGAAATATTAACCCCTAATATGCTTATGAATATATTTTTTAATAATAACCAGGTGAAGCGGCGGCTCAGCTCGAGTAAATATAAAAGGTATTCCTTCTATTTATTGTACAAAGTGATAGCCGGCGGCCCCGTCCGGCTGGTCACAAAAAAAATTTTTTTGATTTTTTTCTATCTGATGATATTTCTATATGCTGTGTGTAAATAAGCTATTAAGAAAATATATCAATAATAATAACTTACTTATCAACTAGCTGCACCAGTAATTACTTTTTTATATCAAGTGACCTCTTTTTCAGTCATGGTCTTAATCCTTTACCATTTTCTTCGATTGCGTCTAAAATTTATAAACACTCATGCGCTTCTTAAATATTAACTCAACATAAAATGTCCGACATTGAAAAAAAAATGTGGAAAATAACGATTTTTATGTTCAGCGTCACAGAGTGCGAATGACTACCTCCTCGGCGGTACGGAATCTCCGTCGTACTAACACGGTCGCACTTATCCGGTTTTATTATTATTTTTCTCCATTTTGCCCCGCGTCCGTTGCGAACGCCGCTTTTGGCACAGCCGCCGTTCGAAATCCCCCGCTAAACAAAACGGCGTTTCGTTCGGATTCGCCGAACATTTTGCTGAATTTACAATGTATTTACTCTCCATTAAGCTTACGTCCACCGGCCTAACGACGACGCATAGGCCGGACGGAGTCGGACGTGCCGATACGTCGCAGCCGATGTTTTGTTTTGTATCTTTATTGAAATCGTTAAAATAAAAGTTCACGCGACGTGGACACGAACTCCTTTGCGTCCGATCCCCGCGTGAAAGGCGATCGCAGGTGAAATTAGCGAACCCGTGAGAGGTAGAAATCGTTTTATGTTATCACATAGCGTACGACGCATTGAAGTGTCGAGCATAAGCGATAATTATCGCTTAGGTAATGAGATGATAATAGCGTAACTCATACAAACGATACACTGAACTTTTCAGCGAAAATGTTGTACTAAACCATTGTAGTTTGACGATTCTCAATAGTGTTATAACATATTTCACGTTATCAATAACAATACAATTAAGTACGAATCCTCGAAGACTTTTTGACGAGTAGTATGTGATAATGAGTGTTATGTGGCTTAATAATAATATATATATATATATACAAAAGTATTTATTATCATACAGTCCGATTCGAAGATTCGAAGGCATTACTGTAACTCTCAGTTAAACCGCGCATCGCCACTGCTATTATCTCTGAATTGTTATTACTCCATACAACTTTCATATTCTTCTATCAGCTTTAGTGGAACATTTACAAGTTTCTTTTAATAATTTTGTGCTGAATGCGGTAACGCAGTATATTTTCTGGGTAATTGTTACCAACCAAGAGATAACTGCATTAATGATACATAACACACAATCGGGTTGCACTCTCGATCGGAAGTCGATACCCATATTTCGATGCGGACGCATCGATGGCGCATCATGTACGTAACGGTTTGTTTATTTTAATACACGGCTTTTTGTTTATTTTTTTTGTTTGTTTATTTTAATAATCGCCTACGATTTTAACACGCTCACGTTTGCATCCCTACTCAATAATTTCACAATCGCAGCATAAAGTTTGGAGCGCGCTGTAACACGCCAAATTTTATGGCCGATCTGATATAGGCATGAGTCGCGTCGCAATACCATATAATAGGTACTCGAGTGTTGTGTATTTGACTGTACAGGCGCAAATTTGTATTTGTCGTGTCCAGTGGTACATGTTGATTCGCGGTTGTCAGTTTCAGAATCGACTCATTCATTGTGCAAAAATTTTAAATAAATAAATCGTAATGCAAAATGATTTCCACGATATCTTTGGAATAACTTTGGGAAGACCCTTCTTCTGAAGGAGAATTTTTGAAGTTTACATATTTAATTTCAATTATTTTTCTAGAAATAGATCAGCCGAACCATGGAGAACGCTGTAAGACCGATCTAAATCTCTCGACATCCTTGAAGGTTCTTTATGGGTTGAACCCGCACAACATTCGCGTGCAGACAGCGTAAACGAGATTATAAAAATTGCCGCAATTGCTCTTTAGGATTTTAAAATGTTAGGATGTTAATAGATTTTATAAAATTTGACGAATTTTTTCGGAAAACTATCGAAACATTTTCTGGTGAGTGAGAGAATAGCGATCGCGATTTCGTAATCATCTGTTACAAAATTGTGCGCATACGATACGCGTTTTATCCGTGTTTCAGACACTCGGCTGTTGTACGGCTTTACAGCGCCAAGTTCACACTAAGCCGACGTAAAACAGCGTCACCCCGGTCCGTGGGGCCTAGCCCTGAGCCCCGGGGTCGGCGCCGCGTCACGACACCCTGAACGAGTGAACGGCGGATCGTGTCCGCTCGCCTTCCGGACGCTTACGATTTTTCCCCGTCTTTTATATCGCATTCGAGATTTCGAATATCGCTCAACTTCTCTGTTAATACACGATCGAACGACATATATCACATGCAGCTGCGCGGTTGGCGCCGATGTCGAGATTTATGCGGCGGCATGGCATTCATTTAAAAGGATTGAATCGGTACTGTTACGATCACAAAAATACGTTAAGGCGAACAGATTTGCCGCCGCGCGCTCTCGGCAGACGCAATTTCGAAGTCGTACAAATATCTACTCGATCCGTTTAAGTTCACACAATTCACCCTGACTCCCTTTGCCTCGTTTTGAACCCGAACATATCAAAGCATATCAATATTTGAGTAGCACTCACCGATGTAATATAAACGCTTGTGTCTCTGCATGTGTATTCACTGAATTCAATTACTCTATAAAATTTAAAATTGTATGGTGATCTTGCGTGAAATATATATACAATATTGTTGCTGGAAATAGCGCTCTTTATTATTTTATTTGCTGAACTAAATAGGGTGAAAATTATAATAGATGATGTATTTTTTTTAATTGTCAAAGGTGGTTTCCGGCCAATATCAAATAGTATCAAATGTGGCCATGTATGCAAGTTGTAGACAACATGTACCGACTTGTAGAAAAAGATTTAAATTGCGAAATTATTACCTATAACCTGTACATTTATATGCCTAACAAGTGTACTCGTATCCAATGCTTACGATGTCAAATTATGAGTATTATATTTATAAATATATGAACAAGATAGAGAACAGCATTATAAATATTGCTTTTTCGCATGATTCTAATCGAATGTTGTAAAAGTTTAAAACGACATTTCATAAATATTAAATTGATTTTTGAATACTGTCAATTCCAGTAAAATTCATGAGAATATAAGATGGATACATTAGATGATTATTACCGTAGTAGCAATAATTTTCTATCGTTATTGCAATTATTAAATCAAGAATGAGATTTAAAATTAATAAATTCTCAAATAACGTTCACTTTTTGATCACCAAAATCATGACGCAAGATCACCATAAAAACAATGGATTGAAAAATATGATCCGCCGTGATATAAGTAATTTAAGTTTTACTAGCATTTCATTGCATGACAGCGGCCCGCTTAACGAGGTTGTGTTGGTTGTTTTAACGCTCCTTGCACCCTGGTGGATGTGACTGTCGGCAATTCCCTGAGGATGTGCCTGGTTGGCATGAAACGTACGTAGAATTGACAGTTTAACAGTTAGCGGTATTAGATAATTATAAAAATAAATAACACTTGCTTAGGTGTTCGATATCTGTAATTCCTCTGGGATCAATATTCAATCATTTGGATAGAGATTCGTAGTGGAGAGGCAGATTCGAGAGTCAGCGGTGGGTTGCACGCTGCATGTTAATATATGTTGCAGGCAAGCGTCTACTATGGATTTCCGTGAATTAACACCTCACACAATACAATATTTACTAGCGTTTGTGTTATAGATCATAAATTTTATTATTTTCATTACATGCATTCCTTTCGAGAAAGTGTAAACAGAAAGATCGAGTGTTTTTTGAAACATTAATACTTTTTCGTATCAATACTTTATTCAAATATTAATACTTTAGGCCTTCAGAAAGCGAAGGAAGCCAAAAGTTAGCACCTTAACCATTGATTATTCTTGTTTTCTATGCTAACTCGTCGAAGTATAGAGTCATGATTTCGTGCCGACTTATTTCCATCTATTTGCATGAAGATTCTTGTGTCAGATTTCCATCGATCCACTGCTGAGGCGTAACTTCCCACTATCGTTTCATTCAAGACTGAGGGGCTTCGGCCTTAAGGCGTTCACGCTGGTTCGATGCGGGTCGAAGTTTAAGCGCCGTGTCACCACTGATATAACGATGTGTGTCACCTCTGAGTTGACAATGTGTGTTGCAGTTTCGATGGCGATTCTCGGACCGCCATCTTAAAGTGGTCACACGGGGACACGAAGCGAGTGCTTTAATTTGACTCATCGGGTCTCAAAAAATCATCACCGAGGGAATTTCTCGTGGTGAGAATCGAACCCGGTAGCTTCTTGTTTCAAAAAACGCTTTTGATCATTGAGACCTCTGTTTTGGAATAATATCTATATATTAAAATAATATTTATTTCATAACAATATAAAATATGCGATTTAAAACAAAGTGAAATTACGTAATATCGAGATATTTTCTACGAAAATAATACGAGGTATCACTAAAAATATTCATTACATTTATCACATTTTTAAAGATAGCACGTTTTATGATGCAGGCAAAATGAACAAATATCTCTCCATAGGTCGAATTCACTCATCATGTCTGGTCTTTTTCGTATTTAAAGCGGCATTAATGATTTTGAAGATCGGGTGCACGTTAGAGAATAAATTACCGTCACACTCACATCATAAGTCGACTCAAATAACCGCTAGATATCTGGGCCGACGTCCGGTCACGGCTCAAGACCCATCCTCGATTTCCGATTCCGTCCACCTTTGCTACATAAAAATGCACGACGCTCATGCGTCGTGCATAATTTGCAACTTCATAGTTGCAAATAATCCTAACGTTGTTGACTTCACTCCGTTCCGTCCCCCGCGCCCCCCGCAGCCTCCGCCGCGCTCGCGTCCGCGGCTGGCGTAGTGAGGTAGTTCTTTCACCGCATTAAGTATCCAGACTTTGGCCCGCGGCCACGAACTTCTGGAAGCGATTTCGAACATTTTCTTTTTCAGCGTGAAACGCCAGAAACAGTCATCTTAGTACATTTTGCTATTTATAGAATTGTTTTTAGACCATTGTAATCAAATAATAGTTATTTTAGTTGAGAATAAGTATTGTACTTATGAAATGTAAATTAGCGTTGACTCTTTTAGGGTTCAAATTAAACTTATGAGTGTATCTGTTGTGAGCTTACAAAACGATACACGCTGTGGATTGTATTGAATCATTTGTTGCAAACATTAATGTACGTAGTAATCGCTAGAGGCGCTACAAGGAATTTCATATAAAATAATACACTTCAGCCGCTTTTACCTACCTAGGCTACCTTCCTAGTCTTCGTAATCCATTATAATATTGCTGTGCGTTCTTTGGTCCCCGTAATTAATTAACAATATTAGTTAAATTAGGCTTAAGCGTAGGCTTTCATGAAAATATTATACGACAGAACAAAACACAAGTACAGGATAGGATGTCAAAATGATAAGAGGTCACGGGTCGAGATGGATTAGGAATGTTAGAAAATCTAGATTTAGATTACTTTATGCCTACATTAGTTAAATAGTTAATATATTGTATTCAATAAACAAAAATGTGATTACAACGAAATCAGAGCTGATACATAAATTATCTAAAACGTAATTACTACTGACAAGCAAATAACGGGGATTCATTAGTGTGCCTGGATGAAAAATTTGATGAAGTGGACAACGAGTGTATCAGATGAAACGGGGGAATTAATATTCTCTTATTTTATTTCAAAGACAGGTAAAGGTATTTAATTTAGAAATTATGAGAATCCTCTCAGTCAGAATGTTTTCATTAGCTAGGGGGTTTTTTTCAAGGGACAAACTCGACGAGTTTCCTCGTTTTATTAAAAAAAATGATATAGGTAATAGTTTGCTGATTCCTCAATGCGCATAGTCACAACTTCTGTGACCGTATCTTCTAATTCAATGCAGGGCTTTTGTGATAGCACCCAGAGCAAGGTTTGTATTCATACATGAAAATTATACGCGATTTGCTTTTATTAATATTGAGAATGTATTTGTTATTCGCGCACGATATTCAATATAAAGCAAAAACAGAATCTCCTGAAATATTTGTGCATTGTAATATTTGAGAATGATATTAAAGTATACTTGATTTTTCACTATTGCTTATTTTGAAATCTCGAAATATAAGTGCTTAAAACACAAAATAGTTTATTTGATTTAAGTCTTACGAAGAGAATGCTTCTTTTAGAGGCTTTTTTGAGTCGAAAAAGTTGTTATTATGACTTTTTAGTCAAGTCCGATAGTCGTCGGTTGTAGATAAATGATTGTCACACTTTTCTCAATTTTACGTTCGTATAAGAAGCAAATCTCTATGAGGAGCCAAAAAATCTGAGCTTCAATAGCTAGTCAAATTTTGAACTAAAGAAATACAAATTTGTACAATTTGTAAATTCGACAAAGCACTACAAAATAAAAAAAAAACAAGACGAAATTTTTGAGAGGAATATAAACGAATTCAAATATACAATATCATGATAAGACGAAATAACCAATTGTTTCTTAAAAAATTTGGGTTGTCTATTTTCTTGAAGAAAATATGATCTCGCATCTAATGTTGGTGTTTTGCGAGTCTCGTAATTACTGCCGGCTGAAGGCCTTTTCTCTTTGAAATTCATATAATAACATTTATATAGAAGCGCGCCACCCTATTAGGTACATTATAAATACTGCGAATTAATTAAGAAGCTTCTACGAATTGATGAGATGAGCTGGTTATTTTTAAAATATTAATTTGCATTTTTTTTCTGTTGATTCACAGGCTAATAAAGATTAAGCCTTCGTAATGGAATTTATTTTTGTCTTATTGTATTATTAATAAGGTTTCTTTGAACTTTAATGTATTACTTGATCCTTGACGAAAAGGTACTGCTTTAAATTATTACGTCGAATATTAATCCCTAATCTCAGTCGTTTTTTTTTAATTCTTTTTGGATAGAAGATCGAAGCGATTTACTTTAGTATTTAATAACATTTGTCGAATAAACAAACAAAGAAAAGCTCTCTTTTTGCATCGCATTATCGACGTTCGTTAGACGAGGCGGTCGCAAGCTTCACAATGCTAACAGACTTTAATACAATTTGACTGAACATAAGAGAAAATCGACTTAAGAATTTCTAAAATTAGTACATTTCTTTATAAAAGAATTCTTCTTCATTAAAACAAAAATATAATTAATTTATTTCTTTTATGCGACTCGCATTGATAGATTTTAAATTTTAATAGTACGTGCACCCGTAAATTGCACATGCTATTTACTTGTAGTATTAGTAGCAGTTAGTAATATACTTATATACGATAATTTTTAACAATTTTAATAAATGGAAATATATAGATAAGTCATAAATTGTTGTTTAAGAACCTATTTTAGACTTCGGTTTTTATTTCGATTTTCGAGCACTAATAAATTTTGAGACATGGTGAAAATTTTTTGTAATCAGCGGCACGTAATTAAAAAAAAGAAATTAAGCTAAAATTAATGCAATGTTAATAAACTACCGACTGTACGAGGGTACACCGCAATGATCGGGAATCGAGCACTTTGAACTGAATTAGACTAAAACCGACGAGGTTGTGCCACACTGAGCACAGTATCTTCTACAGGTCAACGAAAAACAGCGGTAAAATCTGAAAATGTCCCTACTGTGAAAAAAATATACAAGATGACTCACATACGACATTTGCACGGATTCGGACAACTGTGGGTACTGGATTGATTGCAATGCACACTATGTTGCACAATGAATTCGATGTCAGAAAGTCAGTATCTCGCTGGGCAACCCATAATTTGTTTGAAGAACAAAAGACAGCTTTTGTTGATCTTTGCCGGTCTACTCTGCAACGCTTCAATAGAAGAAAGTCAAAAGCCGTTTATAACATCGGTTCAAATGACGAATCATACATTTATGCATATGAGCCAGAAAAAGTAAATTGGGTTTACTTTTTGGGTTTTCGAAGACGTGTTCAAGCCAACAATAGTAGTGCGTTCCCGAAGCGTGTTTAGGAAAATGGTTGCTTCGTCTGTATCTAAAAAAGAACACGTTGCCACATTTTCATTGCAGAATCACATAATGGTCACCACTGATCGGTACACTATGGTCTGTTTGCCAGAAATGTTAACTGAATTTCGTACAGATAACCCGAGCCGTCGCATAGTCTTACGTAACGCGAACTCCTGCACCGCCCATAAATCGAACAACTTCTTGAGACAGGAAAATGTTGAACTGTTGTCTTTAGTACAGTCCCGACCTGAGCCCTAATGTTTTCTTTAGAGTTCCTTGAACGAAAGATTTACTACGTGGTCAGCGGTTTGGAGATCTATTAGCAGGTGTAGAAGCATACAAATCGATCATTTGGTCAATAAAAAATGGCAATGGAGAATACTTGGAAAAACAATAACGAAATAATTTAATTATGTCCTGTATCTCGTTCTTTTTATTCTCGATCATTTCGACATGCCATGCGACATACATATACATCAAAATATGGACGCTGTACATAATATCGGGTATCGTAGGCACCTAATATCCACGTATTAGACATTATTTGCGAAGTGTAGACAGTCTATAGGTAATCCACTTAGATTTAGCGGGGCGAGGCCGTATTCCGTTAATTAAGCGATAGAAGCCAGATCGTTCGCTGAGCCATGGATCTTAGCGTGGAAGACTAGACAACACTCGCTCCTTTGAGTAATTATAAACTACACGTAACGTATCAAAATAGTGAATGGTGTTAATTTACATTAATATATTGAACAATAATTTATAAGGGCGGCGAGAGGGGGCGCTTAGGTCGAGTAGAATAAAGAAATTAAAGAATGATCCGTATCGGGTATCGGGAAATGCTTTAGTTCAGAATGAAAAATAGATGAGTTTTTATTTTCATCAAAACCGTCCTTTTTAATTACCTAACATCCACCTATATAACTAATAATATAAGCATCTAATCAGAATACAGTGTCGCATATATCAAAGGAAAGAAAGATTTTTGATGATCGAGAATGCTGCAAACAAAAGTCAAATCATAAGGTTTTAATCATAAGGTAAAATCACAAAGTCAAATCGTAAGGTCTTAGAGTTGGTAAGTACATAATATTCTATGTAGTGCGTTCATCGAAATGTTTAAAATTTTAGTAGAATTACTATTTTTTTTAATCTATAGAAACAAGACATTGACAAAATATTAAAAAGGAAGATGAATATTTCAAATATTATCTGCGGTGGTGGCTTAAAGGTTAAGCGGCTTGCCTTCGAATCGATAGATACTGGGTTCGATTCGAGTCACGGACCAATAGACTAGTGAGTTTCCACTCAAGTCAAACATAACAGACGCTATATACGTGTTCGGTGGTCGAGTTGATCCGTCGGTCTAATGGCTAAGTGTAGTAGCACCTCCTCAATCTCAAAAGTTGGCGGTGGGTGCGTACGGCGTGACGTAACAGTTACAACATCAATCAGATTATATTGCTTTTCAATGTATATTTCTTGTATTTCAAAAGTTTACCAACGCTTAAATATATGGCATTCATAGGATAATTGGTTAATGTTCAAATAGATAGTATAGGACGGGGTTTCATTACAGCCTGGACACTGCGAGAATAGGTGTCGAATACGTCCTTCAATAAGTTATAGAGGAAACCCAGGAAAAATAATATTGCCCTTAACTTTGTTATTTTGTCTCGTGATTTCGTTTAACATCGTTTATGTTCACAGCACGAGATAACTTTATGTAAATTATTTATATAGAGAATTAAAATATCAGTTATTTTCTATGTTCCTATAAATATTATTATTTTGTGGATAATATTATTTATGCGCAATTAATGAAAATAATTTCTCTCAATAGATTAAATATTATTTTATCTAAATAAGAATGTTTAATCTACTTACGGAACTCATTTAAATTACACGTCATACTAACTACAGCAAAATTTTCCTTGATTTTCACTTATTAGTCGTTTTCCGCCCGCTTCGCTAGCTGTAAATTAAGATTTAGCAATGTTTTATTTTATGAGTTAAATTTGCTCTCAGTTTCCAATTACTATTTTTTGCTAATTATGCGAAAACTTTTTTAATATAAAAGTTTTTTGTAGAAGAAATTTTATATCCTATTTCAGGATATAATTTACTTTCATGCCAAACTTGAATATAATCCGTTCAGCGATTCGAGCACGATTAAAGGTTCAATATTAAATAAAAATACTGCCTCAGCTTGTATTTACATAAAAGTTGTCCATGAATATACATGTACTTTAAATAATTGTTTATTACTAGGAATTAAATTTTTTTACCGTTATTATGTTAAAGCGCACTTATCTATGCACATTTGTTCGTTAAATGTGTTGATATCGTTGATTGTGGTCTATGGGTCTTTTACGTTTACGATAGACCACTATTTCTACCACATTCAAGCTACGATTTTTTTTGTGTGCTATTAACATAAATATTTTAATTTTCTATAAAATATTTTGCAACGAGATGTCAAACTTAATATTTTTCGAAACAAGCTTTGTCTTTGAAAGGTGT